>OY282399.1:12885000-13090724 GCA_958295455.1 Coleophora deauratella
GTTTTCCGACCCTCTACAGGGCCTCTGACATTACTTAACGACAGCCATTTAGTAATAGAAGCAACCAGTCAAATCGCACCAATCATTAAAGTTATGACCGTGTCTATAATAGTCAATTTACCTGTGTGATCGAAAGAGCATCTACCGGTTAAACAAAAAGTCATTCATTTGGTATCCTTTTGGTGGCAAGACTTAGATCAGGCGGACTTAGAAAATGTCCTACCACCAACCATACCGAGTCCTTCAAATTTGGACCTAGCTGCGAATCTAACCCGCGACCTCTAGGTGTTAATCAAATGGATTTGATATGTCTGAATTGGGTAATTTGTTCATTTCATTTTTACCCATGATGGTATGAGACAGTATGTACAGGGTGTAACGAAATTGGTGTATAGGACCCGTTAACTGGGGATTCTACTCATCGTACTGAACAACTTTTGTTTTACGACTTTGCTTAATTTGCAAAAAATATTTTGGGCTCCCCATACAAAAATGACAAAACAGATGATCAATTTGTATGAAATGTCAAAAATTTTTTTGTGCTTTGAACAAAGTCGTAGAAATAAAAACCATCGACTCGAAAAGAAGAAGAACAAAAGTTCAGTGCGATGAGTAGAATCCCCAGTTGACGGGTCCTACACCAATTTTGTTACACCCTGTATATGCATTTAAGGTAGGAGGTTGTTTGTTTGTTCTAAGAGTCATTTTCCATACTTCGCAGGCAGGCCATAAACAGCCTAGTTTGATAAGGGTATATTTTATTAAGTAGCCAAATGAAAATACGTAAATCTCGATACTAGTATATTAATAATAACAAACTATTTTTAATTATATAGTTAATGAATATCCAAAAGTACATTCAGCTTTTTAAACCATTCATCTATACATATAACGATTTATACAATAAATGTATGTATGTATGTAGAGTATTATAGAATATACATACAAAAAGGGCAGCTTATTCTGTTATAAAGTTTTCCTTGAAAATTGACACTTATAAGAATACATCTATTGCCCCAGCCTAATAATATTTTGTTCGAATTTCTTGGAAGGAAAATTACAGTATTTTTAACTTTTGCTCATAAAACGGAGTTAAGTAGAAGGGTTTTTATGGAGGTAGGTATTTTAAGTTTTCTAAGATGATGTTGACACGACAGTTTGAAATAAAATTTAAATTCAGACAAAAAATGCAATCTACCTACGTAAGAAAACGTCTAAGTTACATTTCAAATTGCGAAGAAGTTACAATAAAATATGTGTTATGTTATAAAATTATATACATAATTTAGCTCGTAATATCTTCTTGGTGTACCGTATCATGTTACCCGTTTATAATATCAAAAAACTTAAGTACTTAATAAAGAATTTGAAGACATTTTCGAACTGGCGGTAAATTAATATAAGTCTACTTAGTATTATTTAATCTTATATACAACTTTCATAGAGAAAAAATATATATATAGGGTGACTTTAAATTAATTCTTGATACGAAAGGCTATGAATGTGCTCGTGATAACAAACAAGTTTCCCTAAGGAACCCATAGGTAGTCAAATCTCAAAAAGTTTTGGACCCTCTATACAAATCGGTCAACGGACCAGCCAAATTAGTATGAAGAGTCCAAAATTTTTTTTTACGATTTGACTATGGGTTCCTTAGGGAAAGATGTTTGTTATCATGAGCACATGCATATCCCCTGGTATCAAGAACTAATTTAAAGTCACCCTATATATAATAATTTCAGTTTGAAACTGAAGCTTCCATTTATGGAACTAAATATGTTTCCTCAAATAACGCATAATATGTTAGGAAAAACAATGAAACACTAAGTTGTTTCCAGCTAATGGAAGTGTTAGAGGAGCGAAAAAAAAATTGTACTTTTCGATTATAGTAAGCCAACTTTTTATATGTAGCCCAATTTTTTTTCTTGACATTTTATCATAATTGTATATCAATTAGTCATACAAACACAATTAGGTAAATAAAATAAGTACTTATCCAATTTATTATTTTATCATAATTGTATAAAAAGAATTGATCATTTAAATGCCCATATTTTATTATGTGAATCATAAAATATAATTCAATGAATCAAAGATGTTACTCGGAAATCTTTATTAATTAAAATGCATGATACAGTTTTGAAGTAGCTACGAGTATGTCAACTTCAGAACAGGTACGAACAGGATGGGTGGGTATAGGTAGATGATACATTTAGAATCCTTACATTAATATATTTATTTTAGTCTTTTACCTCTTAACGTGAACTGACTAGAATTTAAATATAGTTTAACATTCAAGTGGACAAATTATCTATTAAACATGGAAAAACGTTTTGTTTGAACTTTCCATTCATCTATAACTGTTAATAAATATATCATATTATATAATAGTAACGAATCTAGGTTTAATATTAGATACTATACATAAATATTTCCTATGGACAACATGACAATGTATTTTATTTAATACTTAAATTATGTACAACTAGTTATCTTCGAACAACAATATCCAAAATTTTAACTCGAATAGTATACGTACATGTACAATGAACGAAGATTAATAGTGTAATTTGTTTATTTAATATAGAATATATATTTTAAATCATTCATTTTTTTCCTTTATTTCATATCACAGTACCGTAACTCTACAAATACATAGATTGTTTACTGATAAATAAATAAGGTGATAAATAAAGCTGTCATACAAGAATAGGTACGAAAATGATAGTCGGTAACCCTATGAGACTAGAACGAAATGAATAAATTCCTTTAGATCACGTTCCTGAGAAGCTCCTCTGACGTGAGCACGCCGTCCTGTAAGACAAAACAGTAAAAAGTATTATAGAAAAATAAAAATACAATTTAATTATACATATATCTTCTTGTCGAGTCGATGGGAAACTCAGAGTCCTCCCAAAACCTTGTCTCGCGGATAGCAACTTTTAACTGGTGACATTTGGAAATTGTCATTGTTATTTTTTATTAATTTTATGCAGTGTCATCATCGTCAGGCCGTATTAGTCCACTGTTGGACATAGGCCTCGCACCAAGCCATTCCACTTATACCTATATTCGACCGTACGCATCTAGCTGTCATCAGCAACGTTGCGCTATTTATCGCTCCAACTGCCGGGGGGTGTCCCACTCTTAACATTATGTAGAATAGGCAATAATAATAATAAAAAAAATACTTGAATTTTTTCGAGTAATCGTAATCCTTCCTACTGATATCTCTTCTAATAGGACTATTTGTATTAAAATGAATAGGATAAAACCTCTATCTATTGACACAATATGTACATAGAAATGGATAAAATACCCGGGGTAACACCCTGATTAACATATTAGGTCGTAATAATAGCTTTGTTATTGTCATGCACATTACCTGATTGAGGTCGATGAACTTGCGGATCACGGATCGCGCGAAGTCGTGGTTGTTCAGCATTTCGTTCACGAACCAATCCACAGGAACGCTGCCAACAACAATGATATTGTCAAAAATATGAAATCGTGAAAGGAGATCCTTTATCAGCGAATAAGAACTGGCTAGACGAAATGAATAACGCGGAAAAAAGGGAACACAAACATAATAGGTACATAAAAACTTTTTGTTATTCTGAGATTTGAAAAAGCCATAAAAAATACAAGAAGATTTCAATGTTAGAAGAAATCTATAACACAGCCGAAACTGACACTGAAACCGAACCAGAAGAAGATACCTAAATGACGAACTTCTGTATCTATATATGCAGTCACACTTCCCTTCCTGTATCTATTACACACCAAGTATAGTATCTATCCTCCCCATACTGGCTACACGATGACCTGAATTCGGGCTGGTTCAATCTCCCATCTCTCCTTATCCCGACTGCGCCGCCCTTCACTCCTGTCCTATCTACGCCCTCCTCTGGTTTCTCGGGCCTCCGCGTCCTGCTGCAGTAATGCTGGCTGGGGGAGGGCTTGAACTGAACTGAACTGAACTGTATATTTATTTTATCTTTGTTATAATATAACCTGTTCCAAGTTCAGGACGACAATTAAAACTTACAGAACCTTTTGAATCGTATATGCATTTATTATTCTACACTCTGTAATGCAATATTTAGAGATATTGATATTGAGGAAACAGAAACACATAAACGTCTCTTATTACCTTTGTGAGGAGTAAAAATAAATAGTTTCCAAGTCCATTATCGATACTGACTGTTAATCAGTTACGTTACGTTATTGGAATATCTGTTACCGACCCACCTCTACGTGTCGCAGAAATATCGCACAATTTTCGCGCGACACCTTGTCGCGTCGCCGAATATTGCAACACGTGTAGCGCGATATTCGCGCGACACATGTAGCGTCGCCGCTTGTCGCGCGAAATTCGCGCTAATTTCGCGCGACGTGTCGCGACGCAGTGTCGCAGAAGTATCGCCACTTGTAGCGCGAGATTCGCGCGATATTCCCGCGACGTGTAGCGGCTTTTTGCGACGCGACGTCGCAGCTTCACCTGCGAGTTTCGCGCGAATTTCGCGCCACAAAAAACGCGCCTGTTTGGGGGAGGCTTTAAATGGCACTTTATTGAACAATACACTATCAATATTATGCATTAAAAACCACGATATCTATTTTTTCGGATAATAAAACAAAAATGACAAACTCTTGCCGCGAGTTCCCGCCAAAAAGCCGAAAATTGGTTTGAACGAGATCTAGTAAGAAGTTTTTTTTTAATACGTCATAAATCGTAAACCGCAATTTACCTACAACAAACTACAAGAACTTTTATATTATGTTACTTGCTGCTACGGAACCCTTCATGGGCGAGTCCGACTCGCACTTGGCCGCTTTTTTCTCTATTGATGCCTCAAATAGTCCTCACGAAAGGCATGCACAGAGCTTGTTACATATACAGAAGGGTAAAGGCTATACTTTATCTTGATTCATAACGCAGTCCACGTGGGATAACCTCAAAATTGTTTAAAGTTACCTTTCAATTGTTTTCTCGTCGCTCTCCTGGCTGTCGCGCTCCGGGGTAGCCTCCAGCGACTCCCAGAAGTTGTCCTGCCCGTACACTGATGGCACTGATGGAGAAAAATCGAGTTAGCGCGCCAATTTTGCATCCATCAAACCTGAAAAAACTTCATTAACTGAAAATGCTTTGGCCTTGTTTAACGCCTCGCAACACAAACGCCTTGAATAACAAGTTTCCTGTTACCTTTTTGCCCATAAATAAGAATTTCAATTAATGAAGTTTTTAATTAAAAGAAGTCGCTCTCAACCTGAGGGCGATTATAACAAATAATTTTTTTTGCGAATGGACAAGTCTCAAATTAGTCCACTTTTAAGCGTCGAATTATTTGGTCAGCATATTTTTAGAAGCTGTATTAATGAGCTCAAGGAATAATTTATCATAATCACAGACTATTAATGGGGTTAGCATAGTACACATTGGTACTAGCGTAGTTTGATCTCTAAAGTTAATATAGCCGTTATAAAAACTTTTATTTCTTTTAAAAAAGTTTCTATACCCGTGAGAGAAGAGTTTCGTAATTTAAAATTTCATGCAACCCACAAACAGAACTACAGCGAGCTTATTTTTATCTTATGATATTCGAAATACAAAATACAAAACTGAAGTTTAGTGCCATCGCCACCTTCAAGCCAAAAATAAAGAGGAGTATTGCAATTTCAAAAGAGACACAACTACGCTAGCGCCGCGTGTTTAGTCTCTGGCTCACCCCATTTAACAAGTCAATGGTAGCTGTGATATTACAATAAATAACACAATATATTACGGACAAACCTAATTAACAGATACTTAATTATTATTTTGACGTCTTTTTGATGAAATAAACGTAATGTAATATAATGAAACGTAACATAAACCAGGGTGAGAGTTTCCGGTTGGATCGTAAGCAGGCAAAACAACATTTAGCTGGACAATTGGCTGACAAACTACGAGTAAGAAAGTAGTTTTGTGAGAAGTAGTTGTTTCATAGGATTAGAAACAAATATTTTGTTGTATTGTTAACTGTTAAGTTTGTTCTAGAGATGTAATATTGATATAAATTACAGTTATACTGATAAACCACAAACGGCCGAATGAAGTCGACGCAACGTATCGCAAACTAAATGTTAAATTCAAGCTTTTATAGCAAGAATATTTTATACACAAATTAAAATATAAAATAATCAATTAAAATGTTTTTTTAACGTATTTCCAAACGCTTCCAAAACGAAGGTTTGCGCAAAAGTTCATCGACTTTATAAATAATTTTATTTACTTCGTACTTATTTTGCGACGGTACTTAAAGAATTGTGATCCAAAGTACTTTAGCCTACTTTTTTATAACCTTTATATATTAAATGCGATTTTAAATACGGCTTAATAAAAAAGACTTGACTACTTAGTACAGACCGATTTACAAACTCAGCTACTTCAGACCTCTACAGAAACTGGTATCAATACACATGAATGAAAGTTTAAGTCATCACTTTAATCCAATATTACGCGTATTTGTACTACATGACACGACAAAGAGGCGAAGCAGTACTTTAAGTTGGATAGGATTTTATTTCATTAAACTGAACATTCCACTAAAATTGCAAACCAAAATTGTACTTTCCAAATTTTTGTTTGTATTGCTCGAACTTCTTGTACTTTGTATAAAAAGTAACAACAAGTTCCATACTACATCATGCCTTGTTTACCACAAACAGGTAAAATAGATTGCTATTTATAGTAGAAAGAGACTTTTACCTATTCTATTTATAACATAGATTGTAACCAGCTTCTGAAAAAGGACGTATTAATTATTACACACCGAGAAAAGCTTTCACAGCTTTTTATAAGCCTCCGAAGAGGCGTTTCGGCTTTAGATCAATTATTTGTTTCTTAAGCGTTACAATCTCAAGTTACGATGACTTTTATTGAAAAAACAAGGTACCTGCATAAATATACAGGTGTTAAAAAAGTGTGCTTGAGATTTCAAGGGGTTACTCAGAATCAAGTATAAAATACAATTTGGTATTTTTATAAATTTGTATTCTTGACTAGGTCGCGAAGTTTCCAATACACCGTAGTAACAATAGCTCAAGAAGAAAGATAACGCTTTACTTTTATTTTGTACAATAATGGAAAAGGAACTATAAATTAGAATCATCGATGTCATACTTAATAAACTTTTTTTAATTTTAGACAGCTAAGTCTGGGATCTATTTATATAATATATTATTGAAACACGGTTAACCAATAAAACGTTTTCTAAGAAAAGATATAACTCGCGAAAATGAAAATTCCAGTAGAAAGAGTACAATAGTCAAACTGCTGAAATGTCACGTTCAAGACATTTTTACCTTTATCACCACAATCGTATGTGGATGACCCCTTAAATAAATATATTCGGCCGTTTCGTCGCGGCTTTTATTCGCCTCAATAAGCTAACAAAACACAGGTCTGGCTTGAGTGTCTTTAAGCCAGACTTGAGCCAAACAATACAGCGAATTGGCAATAGCGTTAGTATTTGCTTCTATTATCGGATCATTCTGTAGATAAACTGACTTTACCTCCCTTCTGTTGCCTTTTACCGTACCCCCTCGCAATGAGGACTTTAGAATTCGGCTTGAAAACGCCCCTGGTCACTCTAATTTCTTCTTCTGAAGAACCAATGGAGATGATAACAAGTCGATTACTTCTAATTTGCATGGATAATTAATTAGAGGTAAGCATAAAGCAACACTATTCAATATTTTTTATTTTATTTATGAAATTTTGCTGGTCTGGTTGTTGACGCTAGGCCACGTAATTTTACATTGACTTCATTAGGCTTGTATATATTTTTTTTCGGCAGTAGAAGCAATGACATCAAGCAAAATATATATTTGAGATTAAGTTATAATAGATATTAAAAAATAATATTTGTTCGAAAACATTAAACTGAACCCAATGAAAGTATGGGACTATTTCTTGAGTAATTAACATATTTCAGAAAACTAACGAATTCACTGTGCCTCTAGACTATAACTATTATAAAAGAACGAGAACTGTTGGATATGGTAAAAGAAAAGAGGAACAATACAGGAACTTTAAAAAAGAGAGCTACTAGGATTGAAAATTGTTTTACGATAATTTCATAATTAGCATGACGGTAGATTGAAGGAGAGAGTTGTTAGAGATAGGCAATTTTTTTTTAAACAAAGGCCCACGTAAACATCGTATCGAGACCAGGATGTCAAGCAATTGGCGAGTAGGTAATGTAAAAAAATCTGTGGTGGCTCTTTCAAGAAGAGCCTGGGCTCAGTGAACATTTGGTATAAATATTAAGTGTTCAATATTATCTGCTCTGTACAACCGTAAAGCATGTGTAGCAAAGGCATTGTAAGCTGGCTCTTTATTTTACCTTCACCGACAGTTTCGTCCCCATCTCTCTTGCCAAATCCATTGGCGACCATCAAGGACCTCGGCTTATAGATCCTCTGGATTGGTGCATACCCTTCAGACTCTGTGTAAAGGTGGTATTTGTGAGAACATGAAATGTGTGTTTTGTTTGTGGTCATACCCCCGACACTCCTTATAAATGTCGCGTTTTTATTTATCTAGTACTCTACTACATTAAAGTATGACATTTGTTTACATGTAAATGTGTGAGTTGCGTAGCTTACGCACTGGCCTTACCCAGGGCATCCCTGTTCATACTGTATGTATGGTAGTGTGTTTATAGGTTTCTTATAAAAAGTTCTTATGGTTCATTCCAATCAAAAAAAAGCAAAAGGTAAACAAACATAGTATGCAGATGACATTGACATGTGTCAGTTTCATAGTAAGTTTGTTTACGTTTTGCTTTTTATGATTGGAATGAAGTATAGATTACCTATCTTGGTCAAGCGGTGCGGAACCTAGCGGAACCCACCAAGAAAGTCGATGAAAGGAGGAGAATCACTACCAAAATTTTAAAAAATATCCCGCCCGACAGTAATATTGAAAACCACTGAACCGATTTTACAAAACTTAGCTTAAAACCACCACTGCTGCAAATCTGCTTTCAAAACAGCACTTAAATAGCTTTAAGGTTTTAAATAAATAAAATAGTGGGATACAACAAAATTTATCCATTCTATTGGTGGGCTTTGCTAAGCGTAGGACTTGGGTAAGTAGCCTTAGAATTGGATTTGTTTTGGAATTTGTGTGAGTACATACATGTATCGTGCCCCTGCAGTGGGGACGATATGGTTTGTTATCAACTTCAGATTATCCATATATAGCATGTAAAACAATAGAAACTTTATATGGGTCAAACCAAGGTGGTTAGAAACGCCTATAATAAGTTCGTTGTTTTTATTATACGAAGTGTGTTTGATCACATGTGTATTTTTGTATAAGCAATGAACTAAATTTAAAGTTTGTTAATTCAATATGACATCGTAATTTTTTCTCATCTGTCATAAAATAATGTTGTATTTTTGTATTGTGTGTCCATCTCAAACCGTGTTTTACTTAAAATACACAAGTAAAGCCACTAACACCAGTTTTAGTATTAACTATGACAGTGTTTCTGAAAAAATATAACAATAAGCCAAAAGTCAGGTCCTTTACTGACTTCTTCATACATAAGTTATATTTGAGAAAAGTTTTCAACTGTGGAATAGTGATTGAAGAATAATTCCTTATTAAAATATGATAATTTTAAAGAAATCTAACGATTGCTTTGATTAAATATCTTATTGATCTCATTATATTTTACATTGAAAACTTTCTTCAAAAGTACTGTCTGTCAAAAAAGTCTCGAAAATTAATTATGGTGCGCTGGCAAACTTTGGTTACGTTTAACGAATGAGAAGAATTAGGATTCAGAATATAAGAATTGCTATAACTACTAAATATTTGTAGTTCCATCAATATCAATAAACTATTTTCTTTCTTTCTTTCTTTATTTCGTTTCAAGACTTTTTGTTTTGACACACTGTACCCTATTTTGTCGGATAACTTCACACATTCGTAATATACTTGGTTTATCAGCAAAAGCGATAAACTGAGCCAGTCAAAAAGCTTCGTTCCATTTTCAAATGGATTTTTTAAATAATAATCGACGTTTTCCGTCCTTTCAGGTGGATTCCAATCATAGCCTGAACTACAGTGGCCGTCCAATTCGTTGTTTGGTACCTCCGACGTATTCCGGCGTTCTTTTGCCGAAATCCCTTGCGATGCCGACCGAGGGACTCTTAAATACCGGCTGACCGCGGCTCGTGCGCTCTGAAGGTTGTTGGTGGGATACGTCGCCTTTACAAATAATATACATATAAGTTACAATTAAAACTAATAAAAAAAACACAGATTCAAAATACTTGATAGTAAAAACGGACGGCAAAAGCCGGTAAAAACTCGTGATAATAAAATAATTTTGTAAGGAAGCCAACTCTAAATAGGGTGAAATACCTGGAAAAAAATTGTGTGAATTCTACTCATAAAACTGTTCTGCTCATAAAAATTTAATCTTTGTCCTCAGAACCTATACCTAATTTACATTTTGTTAGGGCTTCTAATTCTGATTGATCAGCTGATCACTGATTTGTTAACACTATGTGAAGACCAAAATTTTTGTCTTCAGACAAGGTGTCAACAATTAGCTATTATTACTTAAACTAGGGCTTCTACTCATGAAACTGAACAACTTTCTCGAAGTAAAAAAATTTGGACTTCCCATACTAAGTGGGCCGATCGGGTGACCGATTTGTTAGAAAAGTACAACTAGTACTAGAAGCCCCAGTTTAAGTAATGACAAATAATTTCTTAACACCTTAAACACCGTTCACCGCAATATTTGCGAGTTGATTAAGGTTCTTCGCGAAAATTGTTTGTATTAATTCAATGAGTACAAGCCAAGGTTGAAACATTTTTAGGTTTTATAGAAGTTTTATAGAAAACTAATTGTTATACAAATAAGGGATTCGCATTGGTCCCATCATGTTATGTCAAACTATTATCAAGTGCTCGAACTAAATATTTTTTCTTTAAATTCTTTTATTAAATTCTATGTGAGTATACGAAGTGAAAAATTTACAACACTTTCCACTCCTTTAATTCATTCATGGAGCACAATAATAGCTAGTTGACACTTTTTAAGATCAAGATGGATGATAGGGGTTTTTAAGATACCCTTCATGAGATATACGTACCTGTATAATCTGCCCAGTTGCCCACTACATAAAACTGAATTTGACATGTATAACTGACTTACTGATTACGAAATACAGCATATATTACAAAAATACAATAACGATTTACCGTTATATATTATGCTATTAGTCTATTAACTTTTGTAATATGAAGTGAAAGCAATTCAACATATTATTCAGATTCAAATTCAGATATAGAATTCATAGATACCAGTTATTTCCGTAAAGCAAAAGGGCAGTATACCTATTTGTAGGTTTCTGTGGGCGTACGTATTGTACAAACAGATGCACAAGTGACTAAAACTGAATCTAGTACAAACGTACGTGGTACGCAAATACATACAGTAACGTAACGTCCTAAACGATTACGACTGTCCGTCTAAAATATATTTATAGCAACCTGTAGTGAAACTAACCGATGAAAGTGGACAATTTAAGTTATAAGGAATCCGTTATCTGTTCAACCAAATCACATACGTTATGATGCATTGGAGTTACTTACATAATTTTGTATGTGGAGTTAATTTTTTGGTGAAATAAGGATACGTTAATTAGAAAAAGTTGCTTATTTTTTAGCTATTTCGTATGAACTTTATATCTATTACTTTGGTGAATTCCCGAAACTCACCTAAAACTATATTTAAGCTTGCATTATCGGTCATACAAAAAGAAACAAAACAGAAATTTACTACGAATAGTCTACAAATTGCATAGCGAAATTTAACGCACGCGCGCATTTAAAAAGTAACCTTTAACTTTTACAAATCGGGTTACACCACAGATAATTGAATTTCCTCTGAGTTACACAGAAGGCTTTATCCCATCTCTAGACCTACTGTCTACAACGTTAAGGGCTCTCATAAATCCAAATTAGCCCTCAGAAACAGGGATAAACCTTAACTTGGCCACATTTGATGGAGATTGACTGACGTTACTTGGACGTTACGGAGTCACATAAGAGCTGACTTAGATGTAACTAGATACATGGTCTGAGCTTTCTGGCTGCTGACAGCGGTGACCTTTAACATTAGTTAGCGTCAATTAAAATGGGCCGGCAACCCCCACGTCACTCAAGTCATGTCTCCTTGCACGGAAACGAAACAGAAAATGACTTTTTCATGAAGAGTAATGAATACATTCATGGTTGTATATAATATCAAAATGTCACCGTAAAATCCTGAAAATTCCTGTACATTTTACATAAATATACGCGTAATTTCATGAAAAACCGGAATACAGCGTAATTGATGTTTCTTTATTAGGTAATGTAAAACATATTTTCACGAAAAATGGTTTCGATCCGTTAAAAATATTTTAAATTGTTTATTGTAAAAAATAAAAATAAAATGGCCGAATCGTACTAAAAGAAAATATGTAGGTATTCACCCAGTCTCTTTACTTTGTTGCGCTTCCTGTTGTATCCTCTTGAGCCCCCCACCAGCATCCTGCCACTATTCCATACCTTCTTTGATATTTGATCCTATTTTCAGGCGCTCAGATGGGTTAGAATACCTACTCACAGTTTGTTCCAGAATGCGGTACGGACATAGAGATTACGATCTCTTGAAGTCCGGCTTATGCATATAGGTACTTACACTTATACACTTGGTCCAGTCCGCACCGGTAATGGTATAAAGGGATTTTACAAATATAGAAGATGTAAATTTATTGCATGATAGGTGTCAGACCGAATCGAAACTGTACCGCCAGCAGCGACGTATTTCGCGCACACAGCATCCGTTTCGTTCTGATGCCGAACTTATTAGCAGGACACCCAAAATATATCTTTTTTTTACCTAAAGAGCGCGATATACAGTTTTGTCTGTGCTCATGCTACCCGTCCCTTTTAAACTAAATAAAGACTTACGTTCAGATCTGGTAGGATGGTCGCGCTTCCCGAAGCCCCTAGCTGTCATCATCTCGACGTTTTTGAACCCTCGCGTGGGTCTTTGCTGCTTCCTGGTGAGCCTCACGTCTGGGGCGCCCTCGGAGAGGCAGAGACACGCCGCCGTCACCAGCACCGCCAGCTGCACTGAGATGTTCATGGCTGTGGACAATCATAAATTTTTTATTACATCTTTTTCTTTCGCCACACGCATAGCATTATTTTTATGACCCCCAGAGGTGTTAGAGGTATTATACAGAGTGTTAAAAAAAGGAATTAAGTAGGCATAAATGTGTCCATTAGGTAACAGTCCGATTAGCAATGATAGCTACAAGTTAATCTAGATAGATAAGCAAAGAACAATTCAGGAAAAATATTGAAAAAAGCCGATCTACAATTTCTTTCAGTTTCCAATACAAATTCTTCCTTCACTATTCAGATTTAGTAAGGGAAACTGAAAAAAAAAATTGTAAGTAAATAGATCGGATTTTTTCTATATTTTCCTGTATTTCTACACTTGATTCTACCCCTCTAAATTTCAAAAGCACTTTTTTAACACCTTTTATAGGTTTGAAAGTAAGAAGACGCCTAACATAATGATAAAGTAATTAAAAGAACGATTATGGTAATAAAAGGTTCTCTTAAGGCATCCGGGGACGGAAGACCACATGGAAAAATGATCTTGTCTGAGTTACAGGAAGCAGCTGGATTTAAGAGGCTTTAAGGCTGAGAATCGTGCTAAAAGTCTATGGGAACGGATAAGTTCAAAATCTGGAGGACTCCGGCTGACATGACGATGATGTTTTTGTTAAAAAGATCAATGAATCTACCAAAGGTCTAAACTGTGTTGAATGTTACATAATTGCTTTTTTCCGCTATTTTAGACTGGTAATCCTATAATGCTGGCCATAAAGCGAATATAGCTCTTAAATCTACTAAGTATCTACTTAGTTTTATTGAGAGTTTTATTCTAACTTCGTATGGTACTTTGTTTATCTATCTAGATTAACTTGTAGCTATCATTGCTAATCGGACTTTTATTTTGGGTGAATAAGATTTTTGGCGAAGGTATAATTGTTTTTGGTTTAAGCGATGTGTTTTTCCGATTGTACATATATTAAGTAGTAAGTATGTTTGTCCATTTCACTGTTACGCCTGCAGCGTAAATGACTTAATATTAGATTTTGGAGTGTCACGAGTCGTGTTAGATTTCGCTTGATCATTCAGATTGGCATAATAATAATAATAATATAATAATAATATCTGGGACAAATCACACACGGTCATCTGGGCCCAAACTAGGATTCCCTGTATCTTGGGAACCAGAGACTGATATACATACACATATACTTTTAAATACATACATATATAGATATAATACACCCAGACTCAGACCAAACAATTCTGCTCATCACAGAAAAGTTTGCCCTGTGTGGGGATCGAACCCACGACTCTCGGATCAGAGGTCAGGATCGCTAACCACTTAGCCACCGAGTCAGTCATAAAATGTTCAATGTTATGCAGTCGAGTTTAAATTTTTTAATAAAATTGTAATTTTATCATTTAAACTTTAAAACTACAGAACTGCATGGCGCAACCACTTTGTTTTACGAACTGTCCAATAGGGATGCGCAAAACATTACTTTGAAAAGTAATGTGATACTTATTACATCACTTCATCAAGTGATATTACTCGGGGGCATTACGCATTACTTAGCATCACGCCATTGAATTACCATCTACTTATTACTGACTGTGATGATAATGAATGAAAATATTATAAATTAAATGAAATCAAGTACATTTAATTATGTTTTTATTAAGCACTTAAAAACATAATGAAATTAGTTATTATATTAATTATTAAAACCAATAAAAATAAGCTGCGACAGCTTTTTTGATCTTATGATATAATCTACCATTCCGTAATTTTATTGCGTAATAGCAACTGAGCGAGCGGGACACAGGGCTCTAGTTTGATTCTTTCACTTGGCACGTTTTCTCTGCTTGGGCACATGACAAGTATAATGTGTTTTATTACGGTGGGTTAGGGTTTAGTTTCTATTAAAAGCATTCTCAGAGTACTCAGTCCAGTTTGGCTTGTATGTCCATGAATGTATCACACTGTCTTTTTCTTTCATCGATCATCATATCACTCTAGCCGAGGCGGACGCACTGGCGTGTTCGTACGAGCTAGATAGAACATGTAGCGCTGTAGCGTAATGAGTAATGAGTGATGCTTGCTATCCGTGCGTGATACGTAATGTAGCATTACTTTATTGAGTGATATTACCTGCGTGATATTATAAGCATCACTTACACACCTCTACTGTCCAACTAATGTAATGGATAATCCGTTCAGTTACAGTGGCGACCCCATAGGAACTAACAAGCCGGTCATACGTACCACCCCATTCTGCCGGATTATACCTACATCACTCGTCAGCTTTATGGCATTGTGGACTTTATAGCAGAGAAAGATGGCACAATTTACGGCCATAGCACGCAACATTTTAAAATGAGCCGTATTTTTCTAAGCGATACAGACAAAACGAGCCTCAGTGATATAGATTATGAAAAAGCTTTTATATGAAGAGGATACGTACTTTAACAATACAGTTATTGTTCTTATTTCAGTTTTATTGTGTGATATTTAAAGACGAAATTCCAGCATCTAGGCACAATCTTCTTTTCTTGTTGGCATCTAAATTTAGATTATTTTCAAGAATTATTTGATTTGTAAATTTACTTTACATCCCTAATGAGATCTTAACTGTTGACTTATGTAAAGAGTAAAGCCCTTCCAGTCCTGCTGATACAACAGTGAAGCATAGCAGTGGGGACACGAATCCTAAGAGCACTTTGTTCTGTAGGTTTTACAGATACCTCCTTTCGTGAGTTTTCCTTGTTACATACTCATTCAACTTGTGAAATATCGGCCGACTCGATTGCTAAATTTTTTGGTATCAAAATTTGAAATTGGAATTTTGACAGGTGTTTTGGATTTTGAAACGCAGTGCGGACTCACAAAAACTAAAAGAGATAGAATCGCAGTGCAGCTCACTTTCGTCAAAATAATCCTACGAATAGATAATTTGCCGCCCTTTACATACCTAACGTAACCAAAAAATATATGTCACCTTTCTTAAGTAACTAGCTGCATTCTAGAAAAAAATAATTTTTGGTTGCAACTCTTCTACACATAAAAAGTTCTCTTAAATAAATAATGTCTATTAAAAGACAAACAACAGCGATACGGAAGCCCTAAGCCTAATCGGGTTAGGAAACTGTTGTAACTGCAACTAAGTTATTATTGTGTCTCTATTATAGAAGTGGCGATTGAAGGTCTTGTGAGCGTTTACTGTTTTCAGTAAAACGCAATAGCTGTCTTAAGAACCATAAAATATTTTATAGTTTGAAGCTACTTGACTGATGACATAACTAGGCGCTTTAGTCGGCCTGCCAAAAAAGGAACATGCGTCATTAACGAACCTATGCGTAAACAAATAATCTTTTGGTTATTATAAATCTTTTTTGCAGATTGCAGATCGGATTTTTTCAATAATTTTCCTGTATTCTATACTTGATTCTGAGTAAACTCTCAAAATTTCAAACCCACTTTTTTAACATTCTGTATTTTAAGTAGTAGTTGAATGCTCGTCATCTGAGTTGCGTTTAGACTAAAAAGTCTTTATTTGAAGTAATTTGTTTATTAGAACGAAGAAGCCTTTAACGTTTTTTGAAACAAAAGTAGGAAAAAACAAGATTTCTATAAAATAAACAAGTTATAAAAATCCAAGCCACCTTTTCTTCATAACTAATTATTTTTCATGCAGTCAGCTGCAGGATTGGTACGTCAAGTACTAATTTTATCAAAATATCTAAGACTTGCTAACAATATTAACTATCTGACGACGACGCTCTCGGCAAATTGTTATGCATAATACAGCTACTTCCCCAGTATGGTAACATTACGTAGTGCAGTTGGAAGTAATTTGGTGCAGTCATAATTGAAGGGGAAAGACTGCATTAGCGGTCGCGATAAAGGTCTTAGATGCATCTAAAGTGTTGCAACTTGGTTCGCATGCAAATTGGTGTACGAATATTGAAATTGTTTTACTTAAGACATACGAAAAAGACATATAAAACGTATTTGTTAGATGGCAAATTGTACAAAACTAATTTGATTTTTATTAACCCAGATCAAGAGATCTTGGGTTAAAAAAAAAACAATTAGTTTTGTACAATTTATCGATTTATGAAAAATCTATTATTCATTAATTATTGTTAATTAATAACCTAAATAAATATTATATGTTAAATTATGTATACATTTATTATATTTACCTCTTTTCCACTTTACAAAGTAAGACTAGATACACAAACATGGTGTTTTAATACACCCTACGAATTTATTGTTAACGTGCGATGACGTTCACCACGATAATACTGAAACGTAATTACGACAAACCGAAAAAAATAAAAAGCTACACCAAAACAAGGTAAATAGAGTTTAATATTATGTTGGAACCGTTTATCGCGAAATAAAACGAGTTCTGACATCAAAAAATAAACAAGGTGTAACAAAACAGACTTGGGCTTCTGTTATCATACTAAAAAACTTTTGGCTTACGACTTTGCAAATATAAAAAAAAAATGGTCTCTTCTTACAAACTGATTAGCTATTTGGCGAAAGGTATCTAGATTTGAAACTCGATTTGATAGTAAGAGCGGAATCGCTTCAAACATTTTTTTTGTTTTAAAATTTGAAAATAATTATAAGTAGAAATAAGACAGTTCCTAATTTTGTTATTTTTTTAGTTTTGAAATAGTGAAAAGTATTTTGTTACCTATGTTTTTTTCGTATTACACAAACTGAGCGCAGCCGCAGGGCGTAGGTAAAGCACGTGACAGCTGCGCGCGCGATTGCCACTGACGCGTGTCGTATAGCTAATTTGACATAAGTAGGTATATTTGATTTGACATAAAAAACAAATACACATGCGCTTAATGGATTGATTAGAAATACGTGTCGTGTTCCCATTGTACGAAAATAACAAATTACGTTATCACACCACAAAGGGAGGTTTTCAGCCTAACTTTCTTACCTGATTGATGAAAGATTGTACACATAGTAGTACCTATATGTAGTTATTTTGGTAGATACCCACTTTAATGTTCTGAATTGCTACGTGTAAGGAGATTATTTTTAACAGCTCATTTTAATACCACTATCGTTTAGACTTATATTTAAAAAAAACGTTATAACGTTTGCTGTCAAAATCTATAACTTAAACTTATTTAATATTGATTAAAAAAATATATAAAAAACATATATATTGGAAAGTAATTTTACAGCGACAATGTGATTCGAATGAATAGATTATTTTAATTTCATTTCGATTTCTCATTTCCAATTTTTTGCCCAATAATAAATGTGATTAGTGCATCAGTTAGCTGACGGATTTGTATGAAGAGTAAACATATTTTTGATATTTGACCATGAGATTTTTTAGGCAAAATTGTTCAGTTTGATGAGTAAAAGCCACAGTTAACATTTTTTTATCAACTGTATAGATTATTAATGCGAGCAAACGCAATATACGAATTTAATGAAATAGCAAAAATCCTTGCTTGTAAATGTAAAATGCACGTGACTTTACTTCAATCATACCGAACGCTACCGGGCTTTCAAACTGTACGCAATGCGTGTGACAAGCTAAATTAACAACTGTGCATGATCGTCCGATATACTTACGTATCGGCTTTGACAAATTTATTTAAGCATCCTCACAAATGTGTTTACACTTAAAGTAAAGAACGTGAAGCGAACTGAAAAAGAGCCGTCGTATTTTATACACAGAAAACGGACCAGTCAAAAGTATTTGATTAAATGCAGCTAAGCAAAATTTATCAATTACAATATACAAAGTTCTGTCAAACTTCTATAGAATCAACGTTGCGGGAAATACGTATTAGCGAAGTGAGAAGAAACTCATTTTTAAGTAGACACACAAGCACACGGAGAGTGTTTTTGTTGTTGGATTTAGTGTTTTTTTTTTACCTTTGACTCCATCGTTACTAAAATGCACCCAAATGCTACAATAAAACTGCCCAAATGTGTGTCGGACGACGCATAGTTTAAAGTTCCGTATAAGCTTATTCATTGGCATACATTTTTTTAGAACAATAACTAAACAAGGACGTAGATATGGAAGATTCTTTATTTGAGAATGCTGTGACTGTCTGTGACGGACAAATCTGTGACGATATAACTTAAATCAAATACATATCATATTTAGGTAGAATTTATGAAACTTTACCGTTCATCATTTTAATATTGCAAAGTATTCCATTAGCTTTTAAACAAAACAAAAAGGACATAACTTCACATTTTCATTAACTTTGAGTTTGTTTACGGATACCTTTAACTTTGTAAGAGTTCTTTAATTAGATAATAACATTTAAGAGATACAAGTTAAAAATAAGTCTCACGGACTGCCATTGCCATTAGCGAATTAGGTGACTGCATCAAAAATATATTATGAAAAATAACTCAATAAATAGCTCCTATTATTGGCTGTAGTTATGCCATAACGATGCAACTGATTTATAGTAAGCGACTTACTTTAAATCAGTTGGATCGTTATGGCATAACTACAGCCAATAATGGTCGACTTTCTATCGTAAATAAAATTATAATTCCTGAAGGAAAGTTCAATTGAACTTCGTGAATAGATTTCACAGTTTCATGAATAGGTAAGGAGAAAAAGCGCTTTTTACCTTGTAGATAAAGGGGTATTTTGGCCAACAACTCCTTTTCCAAGGTAATCAATATCCATATAATATATACTTTTATAATTTTCATGCCAAATTGACTGATCAAGCTAAACAATTTTTATGAAAATGCCTTTTTTTCAGTACGTTATAATATTTACATATTTGGCTTCAGCACCTTAGCACAATACTTAATAGAAACGGGGGTTGTCTATTCACTATTTTGATAATTATTCATGGTCTTTTTAACCACTAACACCTATTTTGGGGAACGGGTCTGTTTCCTATATAGGGTAGCAGGCCATACTCCACACATGGTGACGAAGTCGAGATCCCTGAAGTAGGTCAGGTGGCATGGTAATTGGTAGAAGGGAGCCTCCCTTATAGCTTAGCAATTAATGTCATTAGGGGTGGGCATTTTGTGGAAACATTATCAAAATCAAGTATTTTAATCAAAGGAATCCATTTATTCGCCCTAACTAGAAGGATCACACTTACCACGTAATCCAATCAAAGCTTTAGTAAGCTTTAATAACTAATAACATGTGACCCTTTTATCGCCATGGTATCATAGTTAAGACTGCTCCTGTGGTAGAGAACGCTGTTGTTTTTAATGTCACTGAAATAAATAAATAATAATAAATGATTTCTAATTCTGTTTCGGATCTCAAATTTTTAGTTGTATTGTATTGTGCACTACCTACTCAGTATATACAGGATTTTTAATTTTAATTTTATTTTATTTTATTTGGGGAGCTTACAGCCTTATTTACACAACGAATACATAAACAACAACTACAAGCCAATAACAAGCTTTCACATATTTTCACATCTACACAGTTATATATGATTGGTTTTTTCAATATTTTTCTATACTTGATTCTGAGTAACCCCTTAAAATTTGGAACGCCCCTTTTTTAACATGATGACAACGATTTCAAAGACAAAGTTAATATAAAATCAAGCAGGCACCCCCTGTGTTCTAAGATTTTCAGTAGTTTAGGGGATACTTATTTTAGGATTAAGATAGCATTTAAAATTCTCAATTTATTTCTTGACTTTACTTCTTTAACGGTCCTTAATACAATAATAAATTTAATATTCTAACTCTGTGTTTAACTTGTAAGTAAATAGTACAACAAGGTATAATTAAATAGCGAGATACTGGCAAGATAAGACTCCCTAGGTGATATTTTTTCTGTAAAAAGTATCTCAAGCACAAGGAGTTTATAACTCACCTATATAAAGGTTCAATCATTGCCAGAGACAAAACAGATAAAATATTTTTCTTAATTCAAAATGAATACTCATTATTACTGTTGCTATTAATAGTACTTCTTTAGATTTTCACAGTGCAGTATTTTTTATTGTTCATCATTAAAGGAAATACAATAAAAATGATCACTTAGGGTTCCGTTACCGCACCTAAACTTTAAAAAAATAAAAAACGTAATTTCTATTAAAGTTGCAATATCCATTGTAAAATTTTCATATGTTTAGATTTTTTCTCTGACAAGTTTTATATATATGTTTTATTATTAAATCTTATACACTGTTTTATAAGACACTTTGATCAGTATCGAATAGGCAACATCCATATACTTGAAATCAGTGTTATTAATATTTCTTACGTTGTAGTTGTCACTGTTTTTTACTAAACAAGTGCAAATCCTCACGTATTATCAAGAAGTTTACGCTGCAATTTGATTTATCTGTACATTATACATTTCTAGTGAATATAAAATAGGTAGTATTCAACATTAAATATCCTCTCCAACCTTACGGTCTGCTCGTATCACGATTACGATACAACGATTCACTCAACCATAAAAACCGGAATTCTATTAATTCGTCACAACAAGTGATATTTGCGTCTTTTGCAATTCGTTTTATGTATATTCTAATTGTGTAGTTGAGGGGAGCTATGACTGACTGTTGCATTATATGATGAGCAGAATTGTTTGCTCAGTGTCTGGGTGTATTATATCTATATATGTATGTATTTAAACAGTATATGTGTATGTATATCAGTCTCTGGTTCCCAAGATACGGGGAATCCTAGTTTGGGGCCAGATAACCGTGTGTGATTTGTCCCAGATATTATTATTATATTATACCACATCCCGCACACTCCATACAAACTGTACGAGCTATTTACCTACTACGACTTCCTTTCTAACACGTAGGAGCGAGTGAAATAACTGAGTAACGACTCTATAGACTGTACAGGGTGCAAATAAAGATTCATTTCATTTCATGTCATTTCATTTCATTTGTTAAAAAAAGTGCGTATGTTTATCGAAATCGGAATAGTGAATCCAGAATTTGTACGGATAACTGAAAAAAAGTTGTAGATCGGATTTTTTCAATAGATTTCCTGTAAGTTGATTCTGAGTAACCCCTTGAAATTTCAAACGCACTTTCTTTAACACCCTGTTGGCAACTCCGTAAAAAACGTTACCTTTGAGAATGTTAATTTATTTATTGATGTGTTATTGTTGTTAGATTTATTGTATGTGTTGCTGTTAGCGTACCTTAATAAATAAACAAACAAACATTACTATATATATTAACATTACTAAAATTAAATATAATATTTTCTAAACTCAATTGAAAATATTATAGGTATTTAATTTTAGTGCCTAGGTACTATTAAGGTCTATTAAAATTGGGACCATATACCTACTCATGAAGCTAAATCATAAGCTGATCAGACCAAATTCCACCAATAAACTAGAGGTTCCTTCGAGAAATTTTAGTCAGTTTAATAGATGAAAATGCCACAAAAAAAATCTGCTGATTTTTGTTAACCTTAAATAAAACAAAAATACAATAACTAGAAAAATATTTATAAAGAATTCAAAATATTTCATAGAAGTATATGTTGAAAGAGAAATTTATGTCGAATTTTAAACGTAGACACCTACTACATCGTATGTATGATCCCCATAGGAAATAAGCTAAATGTACGATAGCTGAAGCGAATAACTAAATTATTGCCACGCCTTCACAATATACTTGCTTGTGTTCGTACAGACAGAGTCACGAATTAACACTTTCACTGCCTACCAATGAGTACTCTAGCGCACAGATTGCATGTAGCTCAACCGGAAAATCGTCTTTAAGTTCAAAAACGAAACAGAGATTATACAAGTAAGGTACGAGGTACTATTGATCTCTTACTTTCAAAAAGAAAACTGTTACAACGAACAATTACTGGGAGTAAAAAATGTTAAAGTCGATACTTAATTTAGGGTTCTTATTACACTTTAGTCATTCAATACCAAATTGAACTTAATTGTAAGAGATATTCTGTAATTTATGAGTTTTGTGAATTAAACTAGGGATATACATTTCATCAAATACGAGTAAGTGTCATCATACTAAATTAAATAATTAATTATTTGATAATTGTTAAAAAATAACATGGGAATATAAGAACACGAAAATTGAAACGATATTGGTGTCGATTCGGTTTTCACGATTAAACTTATTTGACAGAACTATTTAAGTGTTTTGTCTTTTCTCTCTGTATCGAAAAGACAAGGATAGGATGCTTAAATTAAGTTTAGTCCTGTCAAATAAGTTTAATCGTAAACTCCGAATCGACACCATTAGTTATTTGTAGCTCTTTACATTGAAATAAGATGTTTTTGTTTTAAATACTTAAGGCTTTAAGATATGTGAAATGTCCAAATTCTTGGATATTTCAGGCAAATTGTTTCAATAACTGTTAATCTAATCTATAAATAAAAAATACACAATAATAGACAAGGGTTTAATTAATCTTTTGTATTGATCAAAATTATATTTTTGACCATCACCTCTTAGAAAAAAAATCCCTGAAGAACACCTTGTTTGCCATAAATGTTATTTTCTCTCGGAAACGGCACAAGATATCGTGTTAATTTTGACACATGATAAAGATCTTAACAATATTAACAGTTTGTATTGAAAATTTTATTTTTACTGCGTAATTTATTCGTGGAAAGTATTTATTTCTCCAAAATCGAAGTAAGTCCGCGTTTTGAAGACTAAACTCACTTGTGCATACTTTTTATAACATCAGTAACTTAGTTAAGATATTTTCTACGCATTAGGCGAAAAGTTAAAGTAAATATTTTTTCACGAAAAAATATTTTTTTTATCTTGTCAAAGTAAAAGGAACCAACGATTGATTGTTTCGTGAAATAGAAATGCCTAAATACAAGAAAAAAATATTATGTTAAAGCAGGACGGCGATTACAAGAGTACTGGTAATTATTTTGACTTTTGACTCAGTGATCAGGAGCGCTATCCTGACTACTGATCCAAGGGTTTCGGGTTCGATTCCCGCCCAGAGCAAACATTTCTTTGGCGATAGATTTGTTTGCTCTGTGTCTGGGTGTATAATATATATATATGTTTTTATTCCAAAAACGTATCTATTTACATATGTATATTATTCGTCTCTGGTTCCCATATTACAGAGAATCCTAGTTTGTAGCTAGATGAACGCAGGATGATTGTATGTTAATTGTCCTGGATATTTATTTATTATCTTATAATTTTTGAATATTTGCACAGAACCCCTGAGGATACCCTCTGACCGAAATCTAAATAAATAAAATAATATACAGGTTGTCCCAAAACTAATGCCACAAATTTTGGCTGGTGATAGCTTTGAGCAAGACCTAACAAAATAACGAAACATATCGTCGTATTACGAATAAGGGCATAATTGCAAAATGACAACTTTTCAGGAAGTGGTTTTAACTACAGATGGGACGGATATCCGGTTACTATTCGGTATCCGGCCTATCCGGCCAGTACTTTAGTATTAGGCTGGATACCGGATAATAACTCAATTATCCGGCCCCCGCCGGATAGTTTGAATTTCGTAAATGAACATCGAAAAACACAAAACCAATTTTTAGTCTAGCCCAATAGCCTCTTTAATGAGGTAGGAGAAAAAGAGTAGTAGAGTAGGAAAAAAAGCGTCGGTGGCGCAGCGGGTAGTGACTCCATCCTCCTAACCAGAGGTCGTGGGTTCAAATCTTGGCCACTGCGTCAATGAGTTTTTCGAAACTCACGTGCATTTTCATACAGACTGCTTTAACGGTGAAGGAAAACATCGTGAGGGAACCTGCACATCTGATCTCTAGATGTGTATGATGGTCGCGTTGCACACGTCCGTAGGTATAAATCTAAATGCCCTACACGTGACCGCGGGTGATGCTAAATGCAACACTAGGCAACCGCCGTCTATATCTTGTGGGAAGAACGGTTAAATGTGCCACACGATAAGAAAAATAATGAGGTAGTAATTATGCTTTTTGAGAGCCGAGGTTTCTGCCTTCTTCCCAGTGATACCTTGAGAAATCACCTCACATAAATTATACTTAGCAAATTGTTGTTCTTCGACGAAATCTCATCTCATCTCACCAATATTTATAAATGCGAAATTATGGATGTTTGTTTGTGTTTTTGTTTGTTTGTTTATTTTAGTTTATTTATTTGTTTGTTCCACTTTCATGCCACAACTACTGAACGGATTTAGATGAAATTTGATAGGCAGATAGATAAAGTACTCAGCTAACACATATGATACTTTTTGTGCCGGAAACTTAAGGTTTCCTGGAGGAATGCTTAAAAACTCAAAAATTACCCTTCGTCACTAGATGGCGCCACCTAAACATTTTTTCTCTCTGGATCCGATTCTAAAGTCCACGCAGACAAGTCGTGGACGGGAAGCTGATACGTCCATAAAGGCGTTTTTTCTGTACACTTGCCATTTTTACAAACACAAATCAAATTAAGACCACTACCATGATTTAATTTTTATCAGTAACTTTAAAAAGGAATCGCTATAAGCGATAAGATCGCCTACATTTTACCACTGTAACTTTAATATTGTGCCTTTTGTTGTTATATATTTTTTGTGTGTGTACAATAAAGAGTATATCAATCAAAAACGTTGTGATTGTTTGATTGAATACATAAACAAAACAAGCGAGTATAGTAACTGTCCACGTTCGCTAGGTGTCAGCCCGAAGAAAGCCCGAATCAATGCAAAGCGTGGGCGCCACGCAGCCTCCCGCCGCTGCTGCGCATATTATTTATTATTATTCATTTATTTTCAGGCAACATAGTAACTAAGTACAGGCCCATAGATACATAAAAACTTATACAATTAAAATGACATAAATACTATAAATAAATACAATTATAAGTTATTCTACTTTAAATCTAATAATAATAATATCTGCGGCACTTTTCTTTGTGCTGTTGCGCTGCCGATGCTCGCAGTGTTAGAGTCCCGAAGACGACCTCGAAACCGCCGAAACGCCACGCCTTTCGGCCAGAAGTCTTCTTTCATGAAGGTGTCCAAGCTCTGAGTCGGGACACGCACCACGAACGCCTTGAAATGAGTGTCGAAACGCGAATCCAAAAGCTGAACCCTTAAGATCATCTTGGTCTTGGTCCTGACATACTCCTGCACGTCCTGCACCTGGGTGGTGAAGTGAAGCCGGCTCGTCACCGGCGTCGCAGATCGCAGCAAGAAGTTGGGGCAAGTCGGTGCGGTGCCGCTTTGATTGCGACATGGTCTTGGCTTTCGCATAGTCATGTCATAGCAATTAAGGCTGCCATCCGTTTGCAGACATTTTTAGACGGCAGGATAATTTGGCCGAATATTCGGCTATCCAGCCTGTGACTTGGCCGAATATTCGGTATCCGGTTATCCGGCCAAAACACTATACGTCCCATCCCTAGTTTTAACATTCTATTTTCAACAGAAAGTGATATTTTTGAAGTGTTAACATTCAAAACATAGCTTAACATTCTTGGGTTGTTATTAGCGATTTTATCTCAATATATAAGGTGCTTCCAAAATATATGCCACCGCTGCAATGGGAGTAAGAGTCATGCATATAGATTACAATAGTAAAAAAAATTCGTGCCCCGGAGTCGTTAAATTGATTTGGGAGACTAAACATGTTTTTTTTACTTTGATTCAATTTCGCACAACACGGTCCGTCAAGTACGTACGCTCCGTCATGAAGTCATGAATGAACTCGATGTCATTTCACTGAATGAAAGCAACGCACGCTCGTAGGTATCTCTTTTTACAGGTTAATTTAGTGAACAGCTGATTGTCTTTAAATTAAATGTAGAGCGGAATAAACAAACTTACCAGTTATTAAAACGGCTTATTCACGTAACAAGGTGATAAACTTACCATCGCACTTTGACAGGCTTTGGACTGTTAAATTACGTACTTGTAATGTATCTGTAAAAAGTTTAGGTAGGTAAGGCATCTACTCAAGAGTAGATGCGTAAAATTAAAAAGAACGTGTATTACAGTAAGTAACTTGGCGTGTTTCTAAGTTCATCACCTTATTTACAAGGATTTGCACAACACAACACTGGTGGCTGGGTGAATCACACCAAACCTCTGTTCATACGGGTTTACGGCAAACTCAGGGATGTTATTTGCACTCGCGGTAGTAGAGTGTCAATCACCTTATTTACAAGCTATTTCACAACACAACAAAGTTTTACATCAGTTTTACAACACAGTAAAGTTCTCGAGTGGTGACTGCGCACTGGAATACCCAGTGTGGGCAGGCCCCCGACTCGGTGGACCGACGAAGACCTGGTGAAGGTTGCGGGAAGCCGCTGGATGCGAGCCGCACAGAACCGGTCGGTGTGGAAATCCTTGGGGGAGGCCTTAGTCCAGCAGTGGACGTTTTTCGGTTGATGATGATGACACAACACAACACTGGTGGCTGACTCTTACACCAAAACTTTGCTCATACAGGTTTACGGCATGCGCAGGGATGTTATTGCACTCGCGATCAGAGGGTATAGCAGTAGCAGAGTATTATTTCAAGATACTCTTGATTCGTATGTACGTCTGGGTGACATCGTTATCTCACTCGCGGATGGGGGCGCAGGCGGTGCAAAACGTTCGCGTCACGCCTGCGCGTCACCGCTGCGCATAGCGAACTGACTGACCTCTGACCTGTACGAAGGGTGCGCGGGCGCCAACCGCCCCCGCCCGCCGGGTTGCGCCCCGCTCCCGAGTGAGTATGCGAAAGGATGCGGACAGATCAAAGCCTTTTGTAGCACGACACAAGTGCCGAATTTGTTTGATGTCTAGCCGCAACGTCGGAGCGTTTAAGCATGTTTTCGCGCGCCTGGTTTCATTCAACACAATACGGGATGGCTTAATAAAGTAAAGCAATTTATTTTTATGATTGTTATTTTTTTGTATGGAAAAAAAAAGAACAGTTTCCGGACATGAATGTCTCATTTTCGTGATCACTATACGTGATACTTTCTCCCATTTCAGCCGTGGCATATATTTTAGAAGCACCCTATATAACGTTATGTACGCAATTTAACTCTTTCAGGATCTTGATTAACAATAAGAATATTACTGAGAACTTCGCGAATACAGTCGATACGAGTATAAAAACTATAGTGGTATCAAGGTGATGTATCAAACAATGAAGTAGGATAATCGAGTCATAGATACTTGTAGTCGACTGAGCAAGGAATGTTCGCTCTCTAATTTGTGGTAGATCTATTAACTGCAGGCCAATGTTCAGAATCACCATGATTGCTGATTAACATAGAGCAATGGACCCCTTAATCCCTTCTAGACCTGGGAGTAGATTTGCGTTTGATTATGTGTTTAGAAGTACCTGGATATTCAGGAAAGGAAATATACCAAATGATACTAATACATGTACCTATCAAACTGATGAAGTTGGATGATCGAGTCACAGAGGTCAACTTGGCAAGGAATATTATGTCTCCCAGTATCAGTAGGGATTTGTGGTAGGTCTGTCAACGGTAAGCCAATGTTCACAATCACCATGATTGCTGAAGAACATAGAGCAAAATATTTAGTTTTGGCGATCCACTGCGAAGCAAAAATTTTAAACGCTTGATGTAGGTGATAGCGCTTGAATTACTGATTCGATCATATAGAATAATCTCTAAACATTTTTGGGAAATCTTAAGATTACTAGATGTCATTTTGAATGGGACAGCCTAATATTTATTGTCATAGCGGCAAAAGAAATACACACTCTGTAAAATTTCAACTCTCTACTTATTACGGTTCATGAGATACTGCCCGCTGACAGACAGACAGACGAACGGACGGACGGAAAGTGGAGGCTTAATAATAGGGTCCCGTTGGCTTTTGAACTTTGAACCCTAAAAAAGTTAAATTTTGCCGCCACTTTTCCATCTTTCTTCCAAAACAACGTCTTCGTCTCGTCTACTTCGGCCAGGCAGTCTTTCAATCAGCAGCTTGGGTGTATTAAAAATCTAATAGTACAGTTGTCTCCGATTAAGGTAGGTACTTTTGTTTTGTTTTGTTTTGTTTATTTTTAATCAATCTAATTAATTTTATTTGAAAACCTCGAATATAATAAGTCAGCACCTTGAGGTCAAAAAGAGCAATTAACTCATTGTTTGCAAGGAAAATATCCAAGTATTATACATTTCTAAAATGGGCATGAAACAAGGATTTTTTATAGCATAATATGCTCTATCTCATAATGTGAGACAAAAATTATTGAGTAATTTTTTTTACGTCGCAGATGTATAAAGTTTCATTATCGAATATTTTTAAAGATTTTTTTTAATTGATGATGTATTTCTGATGGCATCTTTAATTTTTTTTGTAGAATAAAGTAGTGAATTCGGGTGGAGACACTGATCAACAATATTTGAGTCCAAAAAAAACAAGTTAATTAAAAAACATAGTAGTGATTTTCATTTTTTAAAATCTGGTATACCTCGAAAACCATAAACTTTTGCAGAACACATGTTTCGTTATTTTGATAGGTCTTGATCAAAGCTATCACCAGCCAAAAGGAGATCATTAATTTTGAGCCTTTTATGAAAGTGCCGGCCAACAAAAAAGAAGTACGAATTGTTAGAACTAGCTATTTGGAGCAATAGTTAATGTTAATATGACACAAAAGTTGAAAAATTTAATGAAAATTGTTCCAGATGATAAACTCTAGTTATATCTGAGCTTTCACGAATCAATAAATGTATGAAAATAACGATTCATCGATCTTATATAACATTGTTCAGAAAAACCCTACAACTTTTGTGTCATTTTAACTATTGCTCTAAATAGCAAGTTCTAATAATACGTAATTTTTTTGTTGACTGGCACTTTAAAAAAGGCCAAAAAATGTGTGGAGCCTGAATGATCTCCTTCGTCGCATTAGTTTTGGAACACCGTTAGGTTGACACAGTTAGAAGAATATTTTTTATATCACACCTAGTCCTAAAATCTAAAAACATAAACTTGACGGACTCGTTGGCTCAGTGGTTTGTGCCCCTGACTACATCCGAGAGTTGTGGGTTCGATCCCCACCCGGCGCAGGGCAAACATTTCTATGATGAGTAGATTTTTTACTTTTCTCTCTGTTATCGCAGGCAACAGCTAGTAATAAAATAGTGTACCCCATGTCACTCCCACAACTGAGACAAATCTAATAACATCAAATATTAAAATCCGACAAAAGAAGTTGAATCCGTTTAGGCTGTAGAGCGTGCCAAAGATTTAACAAAATACTTACATACCTCTTATTGGTTCCTGACGCCTACTGGTCATAAAAAATAAAACTCAACACTTTGCACGTAACGATGACGTCAGTTGCAGTGATGGGCAAACAAAAATAGGCAGTTATGTAGGATAACTAATAAATAACACTTGTCCCTTCTGCAGTTTTTATAGTATTTCAACTGTACCAACCGTAGCCGCTAGATGGCACTGACGTCGGCAAAACTCTCAGCGATCTCCGTTTCAACAAGGTTATTCAGACTATTTCGCGCCTTAAATTATTACTATGAAGTTCGAAACAAAACCTGGCAATGAATATTAAAATGAATTCAAGTGCATCTTAGAAGCACATACTACGAAAACCTAGAAATTATCTTTCTTCACTCAATTGCCTAAGTAATTTATTTATTTTTTAATGAATGTTCTTAAATCTTGTACTTCTATAGATTGTAACGAGCAAGGCAGGTACGTTTGAAGTTCGAATAGTATAATGATGGTATTCCATCTACTTATTTTAATTTGTTCTTAACATATACATGAGTTTTATGAATTTACTTTATTAATTGAATATTATGCGGCAAAATTAAAACCTTCTTCATACGCGTACTAATTAATTTTAAAACAGGTAGAGTTGTTTCATTGTTAGTGACGTGTTTTCGTAAATTATAAAATGATATGAAAATTAAAACTAGAAATTTTAAATGTATATATCGTATTTTATTTAAGAGCATCATCGGTTGAACTTTACAAAAGGTATAACAAATCTTGGACAAAGAAACTGCACAAAGATTTTTAAAGAAAGCATAGAGGGTGTAAAATGTATGACAAGAATACATGCCTCAAAGAAACGAATGGATACTACTGAATGAAACACAACAGTTGACACAACCATTCCTGTTTAAAGATTTATTTTTAAAGTGCAAGGAGGTGATGTTTCTTATTCTTTAGTGTCTCAGTGTTACACGGAAACAAATATTATTGAATTCTTTTTCTGTGACAACTAACGAGTTGAACAAATATGGCAAGCAAACGTTATAAATGAAGCGAGAAGTTTTCTGAATAAGAAATAGGTACAAATGAAAGAAGTTTTGAATTTTGGATATTTAAAAAATCGTAAACCGTTTAAAATAAAATTGTAGTGAATTTAAGTTACCTTTAAGACCAGCATGCATTTTTAGCAAAATTAATTACAATAAGAGATGCCAGAAAATTATCTATAAAAGGTAGATAACTAAACTAACCGTTATAAAAACGTCTGTGGTTCCACGATAGTTTCAGATGCATGTTCCAGCCATTGTACAATAAAGTTTTTATTTAGATTACATAGAGTACATAAATACATTTTCTTATGGCTTTCAATTTTATTCGTGAGGAAACCTTTACAACTGAAACCAATATCCTTTTTAATGGTAAATCAGATTTACTAGTTTACGCCACAATAAAGAGATATGAACTTATTAGTCGAACACAAGTAGAATAGAATATAATTTTTTATTTACTTATAAACAAGGTATATAGTCAAAGTTGTCAGTCAAGTGTTCATGAGATGAACATTAATCTTGCTAAAGTAGTTCTGGATTCAGTTACATCGGACAGTAGTGGACATTTAGTTTGTCAACTTTAAGTGGGAACAACCTGCATTCCTCATACGCATTAGAAACTTCAACGTTTATACAAAGTTCAGTTAAACCTTTCATCCATTAGCATTTGATAACAACTTCGGTAACTTCGCAATCTGAAGTTTAATTCTGTAGTGTGCAATCTAATGTACATTAGTACGTTTATGCGAAGTTGAGTCAAACCTAAAACCTTTCATCAATTAGCATTTGAAAACTCAACTTCGCATAAACGTTGTAGTTTCTACAGCGTATGAGGAATGCAGGTTGTTCCTCTGAGACGTGGTCGCTAATTATAGGTCTCATTCAATAGCTCAATACCGCTCAACGGGTTATGGGAGATGTTCGTTAGGGATTTATTAGCTGTGATCAAGGAAACGGGGAATTCCGTTGAAGAACTGAAGTCGCGAACGTAGCTCAAAGAATAAGCAAGTTGCACTGGCAATAGACAAGCCATCATCAATGGTCTCTGCGTCTATTATATAGACAGTATGAGAGTAGATCATAAAGGCAGGGGCGCCGACTTCATATAAATATTGGGGGGGGGGGGGCTAAGGCGCAAAAAACATGTTGTTTATTTTCCGTACATTTTCTAACTAGCTTTCGCGCACATGGATATCGTTTTTGTAATTATCGTTGAGGGACCGCAGTTGGGTTAAAATATTGGGGGGGGGGGCTCTCAGCCCTGCTGATAATATCATGGGGGGGGGGGCTCGGGCACCCCCAAGCCCTATGGAGTCGGCGCCAGTGCTTCAACTAGGTCGTAAAACTGATGAAACTGTAGTGGCTTAGTTATTTCGGGCCGGAAAATGCACAACAACGTTGTCTTGTAACCATTTAATGCAATAATATTAAACTTGATTGTTCTAAATATGTATTATTTCATTAATAAGTACAAATTTTATGATACTTGTCTGTACATACGGCTTCAATTTATTATTTATTTACACTTTACTGTTCACAAAATAGTGAAAATATTTATAGGCTTCGCAAAGAAAATTTAAGAGAATTACCTAATCAAATTCAGATTTAGATATTTTGTAATATTACGGTCTCATTCACCACGGTCTAATTACCTTTTATATATTGTTTAATACACGCATTTTTAAATGAGTAAGAAATAATGTAAATCCTTTCATTTCCCCTTTGTTCTCAGCCCCATATTAAATATTTAAATGAAATACCTACGCAACTGCTTCGGTTAGAAATAAGTAAGTTTTTCATAAGCTCGTTGTAATTGTGCTTTTTCCGTTTTTTCCATGTTTTGTGGGTTTTATTCCCTGTTATCAACATCTGCACTTGTTATTAAAATACAATAGTGAACAAACCTACAAAACATGAATTATAACGAGAAACTGCAAATACAAAGAGCTTTAGATGATTCGTTCAGTTATACGTACATAAATATGTAATAATATATTTATGTTATTACACTAACAGTAAAAACTCTACCTAACTTTTCACTGAACAACTATTCAGTAGTTTTTATATAGTATTTAAACTGAACAACTTTCTCCAAAGAACGTATAAAATCAAAGCAAAATATACTTTTGACAATCAATTTGAGAACTTAAAAGAAAAGGTTTTTGCTTCGTTATTGTTGAACTCACAGACATGCACCCCGCTCCCCCCTCCACCACGGAGCGACGTTATAAAACTTCTTTGGTTGAATTATATGAAACGTTGTTTAGTTTTATGAGCAGCATCTACCATTTTCCGCTTGAGGGCGAATTAAAAGTCATCCGTATTATACAGTGTAGTTGAATTAGAAAACTGATATAAATAGTGATTCAAAGTACTTAGTTTGTGTAATTATTCACTTTCTAAGGTAAATAACTTCAATTCCGAATTTTGACATATATGTTCAGATTTAGGAAACTATTAACACAAGAGCAAATGATACTGCAGCCTTTTAAATACAAAAATTACATATTTCAGAGTTCTTTCCAGATTCCTTTCTACAGCGTCTATGTTTCTAGTTTGATTTTTTTAAACTCATGAATATTAATTATTAACTTATAAAAGCGTAAAATGCGCCTGCCTTTTAAAATTAATTTATACCCAATAAATAATAAAATAAATATATGCGTTGTTTACGTAAGTACTAAAGTACTTAGACACGTAGCATGAAAGTAGGTGTAGGTGTTTAAATTTTATGTTAAAAAGGATGTATTAATTTGCGTTGCCTGCATCTTATAAACATGAAAGAGAATATTATAACCAGTACGTTAACGCGCTTAAGGAAAGTTGCAAGCGGAAGTTTGGCTAACAAAACTAGAAACTTCTCGTCTTTCAAAACTGAAAGTTTAAAAGTTACAAACTATAGCCTTTGTTCGCAGGTTCTCTCAACGGTACAGGTGTCAAGTTACATATTTAACTAACGACCCCCTATAGTAACAGTATTAAACAAACCTCTTAAAAGTTTGGGTCTCTTGCCTTCTAAACTCTTTCTTAACAGTGACTTACGGACCTTTTAAGACGCATTATTTAAATAACTAGTCACAGACAGATCATTTCTACACGAATATCCAAAGGATAAGGATATTATCCATCAAATAAATGTATAAACACATGGACTTTTGTAGAAACTGGCAAGTTGTTATCTACAAATACCTACCAACTTACTAAACCGTGAAATTGCGGCCGTACTCATAAAATGTTTCATACTGTAAATAATATCTTAGTATAATAAATACTAGCTTTCACCCGCGACTTCGTCTGCGTGGACTTCAGAATTGGGTCCAGAGAGAGAGAAAATGTTCAGGCAGCGCCTGTAGTGACAAAGTAAAAATTTCAGTTTTTAGCCATTCCTCCGGGACCTTCGAGATAAAAAGTAACCTATCTGTTAGCTGAGTGCTTTGTCTATGTACCTACAAAATCTCATCCAAATCTGTTCTGTATTTTCGGCGTGAAAGTGGAACAAACAAACAAACATCCATACTTTCGCATTTATAATATTAGTGAGATGTACTACAACAAGTGCTGCCTGCTAGCCTGCGTAGATTTTATAAAATCTCAGAAGCTTCGGTATGTAATGTAATTATAAGAAATTATGGTTAAAAGAGAATTTTGAAAAACTTACTAATCAGATGAACGGACTGACGGTCCATTCAGTCAGCTTAGAGTTAATTAGGTCCCTTGAAATGCCAATCGGTAGAATTGTGAGCCAGCCTACAAAATATTTTGTCCCAACTATTATTTTGTACAGAATATATTCGAAGCATAATCCTTTGAATAATCACCCAGTGGCTGATCCCTTTGACTAATTAAAGTCTCGTTTGAACCAGAGAAATACTAAGTAAGCTCACTGGGGCACGATTATTTGATTATAAAGTATTAAATATACCACTGTTTGTAACTCGAGCTCACAAGGAAAGTCTGAGAGACGCCCTGTGTATGTTAACACTGGTGAAAACACACTGCGTGATGTGAGATGAGTGACAATAGAGAAAAAAAACGTACTATATTATAAAACAATCTTAATAAAAGATACATATAGTCATTTATTTAAGTACAAATTATATAAGCCATACTGTCGTATTTAAGCGCAAATGACACAATACCTAAATGCGGATCTGGTCTTTTTTTATTATTGCGGCCTGTTTACTAAAATAAATTGTTCATGTTTAAATATTATATTTTTAGAACTTTAATTCAGTTCAAATCTTAATTTTTTTATCGATAAAAGATAGTTGTACTTCAGCAAAAGATAAAATAAAATTGCTGGACAATTAATTATGCATTCAGAAGACTTTAACGCTACATCGGTCTGTTTAATTAGCTCGTCGCCTCAGCAAGATTAAATGCATTTAACTGCGGAAGCTATAAATAAAACTGTATAACGTGATAATTTGTTAATACATGCTCTTAGAAAAGTGGCAAATTCTAGGTATTTCACATAAATTATAAGAGACAAATGAAGATATTCTAGAAGATAATTCCACCGGGAAACGATGGTAGAAAGAAAGTTTAGAAAGGAACTCTTTTCAAAGACTTTTAATATAAATCTTGGACTGAACGCCGAGCTAGCTACGCTACCTGATCAGGTGTTAATAAATAAATATAAATAATGAAGACAGAGACAAACAACGCACGGCCAACCAGCGTCAACCTAGGATTCAAGGAACCAGAGACTAGCATACAAACACATACCTTCACTTACGTTTAAATACACACATGAAAATACAGAGATACAGAGCAAAAAAATTCTCATTACAGAAATGGTTGCCTTAGTTGAGAATTGAACCTGCGACCCTCGGATCAGTAATCAGGAACTGTATATGCCACTGAGCTACTCACAGTATTGACTGGCTCTATATTAATAAACCAAGTAAAATATGTGAACAATTGCTCAGCAATTTAAAGTTTATAAATACGTGTATAACTAGTATTGTAAATAAAACAAAAGTTAATAAAAATAATACTCGCATACTTAATTATATCGCTAAAAGCGATAAGGCCGCTTTTGAAAATCAATATTTTTTATGTTTCTTTTGTGTTTTTCTTACTATTATTTTTATATTAATTTTGGTATGTAATTAAGTATATCTATCTTAATAATATTATTCTATAGCCCGTCTGCTACTAAGATGATGGCATCAGAGGGTCTTATTATAATCAATAATACGTTTAATGTTTATCCTATTACTTTCCGAGTTAAGTCACTAGGATTTCGAGTCATTAAATATAATAATAAGTATATCTACAGATTTAGGAAGGTATTATACACAAGAGCAAATGGCATCACAGTTCTGTCTAACTACTGTATATCAATACTCTAATTGATCTATCGGTTAACCGTCATCTGGGAAACGTCTTTCTATAAATACTGTTTCGGAATCGCGTTGGGAACCCCTTCAGTGGCAGAGCGTCTCATTAGTTCATTACCAACAATCCGATTATCAACTTCTAATATTGTTGGTCGTTCAAAGCGCGAGAGGGTTTTCACTTGTTTGTTTACATTATAATGAGAAGAACTTCCAGAATAATGCCACCCTACCCTAGCCGTTACCTTCATATTTTGTCAGCAAAGGATTTTTATACGTCATATAACTTTGTTTTTTAGTTTGTTGATACCTTTCGTTATGACCACGCTGAATACGTTAAAAACAACCGACTTCAATCGCAACAACTCCAATTTTGTTATGTTTTTGTTGATTTTCTCAAAAACCGCTGAATCAATTTCGATAAAATTTATATGGGACCACCTGTAAAGTATACCCTTTCAAAAAAAAAAAAAATTCAAAATCGGTTCAGGCATCTTCGAGTAATCGGTGAACATACATAAAAAAAAAAGATTCCGACGAATTGAGAACCTCCTCCTTTTTTGAAGTCGGTTGAAAATCATCGAAAGTGAGAACAGGTTCAAGTCCATAAAAATGCAGATAGATGCATTGACAAAACGCAAACGAGAAAAAAAAATCTGTTACGATCTAATCACTCTATGTATATCCTATCACAAATGAAATTTAATAATGATCTAAAAGGTAAAAGCATAAATTGAGTCCTGATAACTTAATCACAAATATTAGAAAAAAAAACAAATAATAAATAAAAACTAACTATAATTTAGAAGTTAATGGTTATTTTTAAGATTTATAACCACAATTTTTATTTAAAATTTAACAGATTTATATTTAAAATTTAACTACTTCGTCAAAATTATTTGATAGGCTTCTTTTAAAAAAATCTCATGATCAACCAGATAGTTTCTATTTCATCGTAATAATCTCACTTAATTAAATGTATTGGATAAGCTACCTGAAAACTTCGTGTATCTACAAGGTTTCTCTAACGCTTAGCTTCTGAGAAATCCAGACCCAACTTTATGGCCGCTGTAGTTGCACCCTATGACGTCACTTTTGTGACCGTAATCCTAAACATATTATGAGTTTGCAATTCCGTGTAACTGACTGTATCTACTATAGACAGATCTGGTTCTCATTGCCTGGTACTGATTGCAATTCATGGAAATACTGAATACTTAGTGACTAAAGTTTAATGCTTTAAAAGCTTTTATTACATTTAACTCTTTTTTATATTATGTTATTTATTATTATGGGCTATATTATTTTCAGGTCTACACATTTCAAAAGCGGTAGGTATATAAAAATTGAATATCAGCTACTAAGACGGTACATACTTGCTTTATGAAAGAGGTCTAATACTTTGGCGGACTTAGTCTAAAAGAAATTTTTAAATTAAAAATAACCGGAAAAGTATTTTTAAATAAAAATCTAACAATTATCAAAAATAAAATCTGATCTATTATATCAATCGCAGTTCCAATACTACTTTGAAGACAACTCTACTCTAAAGTCCATCGATCTATTTTGGCTAAAGCCGGAAGTAATGAAACAGATATACATACTTAAGTACATTTGAACACCCACAATCCATATACATACATATACATACATACACCCGAAAAAATCCGCTCCCTCCGTTTTCAAGCTGGAATAGTTTATTTATCAAATGTCTCCATACCAGTTCTTAGACGTGACCCATGAAGTGTAGGTGTTTCAATAAATTTCAAAATATTCATTAATATTGAGATGTCTAATGAAATCAAGCGCATCATTAATTACCTTTTCAGGTTAACGCCATGTCATTTCATTATTAATCTAATCTCCATTTTGTATGAAAATTCAGGCATCTGCCTATCTGCGCACTCAGCAGACTAAATAATTTAATGAGCAAAAGCTTGTTTTGCTGTTAATTTTATAATAAGGAATGTCATTTTAAATTTTGAATATTAGTTATATTAGAAATTTTCAATATAACTATAAAGAAAATTAGAATTTAAACACGTTCTACCACTTTAAAAAAAATAAAAAATAAATTTCTTCGCAAGAAAATCAATGAACAACGCTCTCTACAACAAAATTAACATTCGCAGTATAATTTATAAAATAAAATATTATTAACAAAATATCTGTTGTTATCATATCAAACCAACGAAGACTCTGATGAAAAGGTAAACCTAAATGCTTCTGAACCTAAATATGTATCTGGGTCCTCCGTTTTAAAATTATGTAACCATTTTGAAATAATTTTTAACCGACTTCAAAAAAAAGGAGGAGGTTCTCAATTCGTCGGAATCTTTTTTTTTTTTATGTATGTTCACCGATTACTCGAAGACGCCTGAACCGATTTGGAAAATTCTTTTTTTGTTTAAAAGGGTATACTTCACAGGTGGTTCCATATAAATTTTATCGAAATCGATTCAGCAGTTTTTGAGAAAATCAACAAAAACATAGCAAAATTGGAGTTGTTGCGATTGAAGTCGGTTGTTTTTAACGTATTCATGGCTGAACTATTCATATAGCTGTTTAATATTAATATACTAGATATATGTCACAATATATTTATTTTTAATAAATATATTGTTCTTTTTTTTCAGGTAGGAAAAAGTACTCGAACCCACCATTTGAAGGGGATTACCAAAGTAACCGTAAGCAAGTATTAATAAAAGCTTCCTGTTGTAACGAAAAATTAAAATTGCAGGCAAATAATTATGAATATCTTTTAGTTGTAATCGTTCTATGTTATATTACCTCAAACAATAGACAGAAACGCGAACGCCTGCTTACAAGTATTTTCGATTCATCCATCTTTAAAATTAATTATTATTATTTTTATATTCCTATTTTTATATTAATAAAATTGAAAAGGAACGAGTGATATTATAAAGTTAATATTGATGTCATAACTACCTTATTCTTGAGTTTAAGTTAGGCCATTCATTATTGGAAAAAAATACGCACCTATAATGTATAAAATACAACTATTATGGGCAAAAACACAACATTTATTTTACCATAGGTCAAAATCAAAGGGGTTAGGTATAGAGGGTGTTACAAAATAAGAATAGGACATCTTACTGAAAACTTAAAGACTGTCTATAAAAAGTTCATAAAATAGCTGATGAAATGATTGAATAAAATAAAAATCGATTTTAGCAAAGTTGCCGAGTTTCGCAAGTAGCGTTTACCATTTATTTTATGTAATTAGCTAAAAGGTTTCGGGTTAATTACAAATAATTCTCCAACTATAAATATCGGTTAATATTTTCTTATGCAAAAAGTTATTTCTGAAGTGAGACGCTAATAAACATGTTTATGTTTGTCTTATACCCTTATACTGCCTGTTTACCGAGCCACCAAAAGTTACGTAAGTGCAACCACCTATGCTTAGGCGGGGTTAAGTTCACAATTAATGCGTAATCAAGCAAACACAAGTAACTTTTATATGTTACTAGCTTCCGCCCACGACGTCGTCTACGTGGATTTGCATTGGGTCAGGGGGAGAGAAAGTGTTAAGGTGGTGCCATTTAGTGACAAAGTGGAAATTTCGAGATTTTAAGCATTCCTTCAGGAACCCTTAAGTTTTCCGGGGTAAGAAGTACCCTATGTGCTAGCCGAGTGCTTTATCTATCTACCTAACAAATTTTGTCCAAATTAGTTCAGTAGTTTCGTCGTGAAAGTGGAACAAACAAACAAACATTCATACTTTCACATTTATAATATTAAAGTGAGATGAGATGAGATAGCGACAAAGTTCTTACTTCTAACTTACCTCGAAGTTCAGTGACGAATTATCACTGCTGCTGCAGACTAAAAAAGTTTTTATAACAATAGCAGTTGACAAATCATAGAACACATATTACTAATTAATAAAATAGATGTGCGTAATCAACCGTAAATGCGAGTATAAATCGCACTTGTTTGTTTTATTTACAATACCACAAAACAAATGCAGATCGATATATGCGTCGGAAAGTCCAAGTCTGATAATGTGCGTTTTAATACTTTTCTATTACAAGTTAACTGGTAATTGTTGTCTGTGGGAGTTGGTTTACTACCAACAAATGTAATCTATTTATCGAATTAGAGAGAATTTAGTAAGAATTTACAACCTATATCAAAATATCGCCTTTCAATTTAAGTTAGCATGATCATTTTCATTCAGAATGAAAATTATTTAAATTCGTTGAGTTCTGAGTAGTAGAAACTTTGTAGTAGGCAGACAAAAATAATGACTAAAGTCTTACTATGATCTTTTGGCGTGTGGTGAAAAGCCGTAACTAACGCCGCCATCTTGAAAAATGACATTTGTATGAAAAACATGTCAGATTTGCGACAAAAGCGCCGCCCCGTCAATGTCATCCATACGCCAAAAGATCGCGGTCAGACTGTATTTAAAAATACGGTTGTTGATTGCTCGTAATTTAAATTACTTTTTATTTGAAAATGTCAAAAACGAAATTTTGTTCTAAAAATGTTTGAAATTATAAACGATGACGTCATTGTGGGTCGTGTCGTTTGTCATTAGTTTGCATACTTATTACCTACGTTTTTTACATGAAAATTGTACATACTGTTACTGTTTATCCGCTACTGGTAAAACCTTGGCCCTTGGGCCTTCTTCAATTCATCGCGATAATTAAATACATAGTTGAAATAAATCTTTAAGAATCCAGAGTGCATATCAGGGACCGCGGAAGTAGTCCAGCACGGGGGCGGGGGCAAACTTTTTTGAAACAAAGTGGTGCGAACATAGTACTCCATCACGGGGGGCAAACTTTTTTTAATCAAAGTGGCGCATACATAGTACCCCATCAAGGGGGGGGGGGGGGGTGCAACCTTTTTTGAAACAATGCTACACGCAAAGCGGTGGCGGAGCTTGCTGAGTCGACACGCCGCCGACTTGACGGGGAGCGAGAGAACTTCAGTCGAAGATTTTTTTCCTTCCTCCCTCATTCACACAAGCAAGCATCTATAGTCTGAAGTGAAGAAGAAGCGCTTTTATAGAGGGGGCGCAGCCCCCCTAGTTCATTTTAGGGTTCATTTGGCCCCCTGTCCCCCACTTCCGCGGTCGCTGGTGCATATTATTCAAAATTCATCTTATGCACCCTGATTGCATTAGCTAAATAATAAGATAAGATTTTAATGAGTATCCCTAGAACTGAAGTAGTCTTAAATAATTTCCCTGTAGAGAGCCTGTCAGGATTAGTTAACAGTTTTAGCTAAGTTTTTTATAATTATTGTAGAATATAGTAGATAGCAACACGGATGCTTCCACCGCTGGTACGAAATACAGCGTGCTGTAACGACGCTTACATATACGTACAAAGTTCTAAATACAGAATGTTAATGCTCGTGAATTTGAAATTTTAAAGGCTTTGCAAAGGAAAAAAATAAAATTCCATTACAAAGTTGATTTATGGGATGATTTGAAAGTAATAATGGTGAATTTGTGGTCAATTACAATTCATTAAGTATAATAATATATTTTAGTCCCGTACCTACTCAAAGCATGTCAAACATTCGTTTTAATTGTTGTAACATTAAATGCTTAATAAAATGTTGAAGTTTTCACAAAATATGTGTTATTGTGGCAAATTAGTGAGTGGGGACTGGAGATTCACTTGTTTTTTATTATTATTATTTATTAGTATTAGTAAAGTATTCTCCACAAAAATACACATTTTATGCCGTTAATTGATCAATATGATCAGAGTCATCAAGAAACTTCCGTTAAACCGAACATCTGCGGAAGAGTCACTCACGCCACAAACTAAAAGAGAGAGAGAGAGAATCAGAGAGATTTAATGGTACTGAGTAAAAGAATAATTAAATAAATGATTACATTACATCATGCCATTTTTAAAATAATATTTTCACAAACGACAAGTCGGTAATAAAATATGTTACTACCTAATGTTCAACAACCCTTTATGCAATAAATGGTTGATATTTTTTTTATTAACAAAACATCAAGCCTTCCCTAACTCATTTAATTAATTAAACCACCATCAATTATAATTATATCTGCTGTTAAAAGTAATTTATTTATGTAGTTGTCGTCATATTCATTACTAATCAAGAAATTAAAATGAAAGGGATGACTTTTGTTAGCTTGATATTGACACTTAGACACACGTGTGACACACTTTGGGTACAATTTTAAAATTCTGGGTACCTACCAGGTACAGTTAAAATGAGGTAATTGAATATAACAGGTTTTAATGTCTGGATTTTTAAACATAATTTACGTTTTTTACAAAAAAATGCTCATCCCACAGTAATCTCCGAATTTTGCAAAAAAAGAAAAGAACACTTATATTTGACAGAAGAATAAATCGAATCGAAGCACAGTTTTAAGTTTTTTTTTATCTAATTATTAAGGTGTAAATTTTAAAACTGAGCTATATCTAATTGCCTTTTATAACGAACTAAAAATAATTTTTGTTTTTAAGTTGAAATTGCATGAATATACATAAAAAATATATTTATTACATATAATCGAACTCATAAAATACGTACTTTTTTAATTTACATTTAATATTATTGGGCGTCAAACTTATTTTTCTAGAAGGGAAAATTATTATTTACTCCTTTTTTTCAAAGTTATGTTTCAAAAACATAATTACTATTTATACCACCGAATCACGGTTGTCCAGGCGCGGATCCAGGGGGGGCAATGGGTGCAGTTGCTCCCCCCTGAAGCCTGACCGAAGTACTAAAACTTCTATAAAATGCAAATTAATAGAGGCCTTTCTTAACTATTTAAAAAATTTCGCGCTCGCTACGCTCGCGACTTTTTATATTAATGGTCTAATACCATCAACCGCTTCATAAATACGGGTACACTGAAAATTTGCCCCCCCTGAACGAAATCCTGGATCCGCGCCTGCTGTTGTCTAATTTTATAGAAAACATTTATATTTTCGGGATAAATATTAGTCTAACGGCAAACAATTCAACGTCAGATGAATCGTAGCAACGTCTTTATTCATGAACCTCTCAAAAACTGCCAAGAGAAAAGATCTGAAATTAATTCGGACTGAAATTTATTTTGAACAGAAATGAACAGATTACTCCAGTTGTGCGATGAATCACCTTGGAGGTATATCAAACTTTGGACGCTATACAGATAGCCAAAATAATTTTAATTACGACTTGCAACTGTTACAAACCGTTTATGTATTGAAAAATCACTTGAATCCCCAATAATTGAAAACTTGACGTAAATTCGTGTTTTTTAATCCATAAAATTTTGACTATTGTCATCTTGCGGAAATATAATGTGGTTACCACTTACCTGATAATATGTATTTTGAACAGTTAATTTAATTTTATTCAAAAGATTTTACCAAACTCAGTGTCAGTTCTTTTGGTTTTTTTTAAGTGTATATGTAGAAGCTACCGTTTTTTTAGGTATTTTATAAGCGTCATACGTCATTTGTTATCATACATAGAACAAATTTGCAACAACTTATGTATCAAATTATATCTTTAACCTATTCTTAAACACATTTAGATGTTAACAAAAGTACATAGATAGAACATAACGAAAACCTAGTCTGATTAACGTGTGTGATAGATAACTTCATCTTTTTTCTTTAAAAAAAAAACTCGTTCGAACGAGCTTTAAACAATGTTCTGATGAGTTACCAGGACTATACTAGCTGCAAACTTTTCCAATCACTGCACAATAGCTGTGACGTAGTGCTTCGAATTACACATCGAATGCAACAATAAAACTACGTGTTTTAAATTAAATCGGCCTTAAGTCCCGTCTCTACACCTATATACAGGATTTTAAAAAAAGTGCATTTGAAATTTTAAGGGGTTAGAAATAGAAATAGAAACTCTTTATTTAATGTAAAAACACAACACCTTAAAGTAAGACATTCGTTCTTAAGCTAAAAATAAATGTAGGTGCTGCATAGTGACACTAAAAAAGGGTCCCCACTTTTACTCAGAATCCACGTTACTCAGAATCAAGTATAGAATCCAGGAAAAATATTGAAAAAATCCGCTCTTCAATTTTTTTTTTACTTTTTCATACAAATTCTTAATTCACTATTCAGATTTAGTATGAGAAAAAAAATTGAAGAGCGGATTTTTTCAATATTTTTCCTGGGTTCTATACTTGATTCTGAGGAACCCCTTGAAATTTCAAACGCACTTTTTTAACATCCTGTATAATAGATGTCACCTGGAAACTTCAACGATAAGTTCCACTCATATTTAACTGAAAATTTTGTATGTAGTTAAATTTGCTCTCTTTGACCCCTTACAAAAAAATGGACCTATTTTTTGACTTTATGCAAAATTTTCTAAATGGTAGATTAATTTGAAAAGTAAAAATATTTTTTTCGAATTTTGTGCAGGTTACATAAGTTTTTCAGTTTCATGAGAAGAACACTCTGTTAAAATTTTCGGGACTGTTCTTTATACATCCTGTATGTTGTGTCACTGTCACTTTCACAATGTGTGAATGAGACCACGATAGCGATCCAAGCTTGCGGAAACGAGAGACATCTTGATTTGTGTAAATTTAACAGTCCTTATTAATAAACACTGGAGTATGGTAAAGGTTTGAAATTAAAGTTGTTAAGAGTGATATGGAGGCGCGTGGAGTATTCACTATTTTGCGACATGAATGGCGACTGAAGAGTAAAACATACAAACCCGATTCCTAACAAAACGTAAACTATAAAGAAGGTGAAAAAAAGTAATAATAATATCACCGTAAGATCGCATAAATCTTCGCTTTTCGGACGAACATCGGCCACGTTCGGATAATCTTGTGACATTAAGGGTAATTCAATTTGGTTTTTAATTGTTTGATAGAGTTGTCTTTGAATTAATATATGTATTTCTGAATTATTTAAGTTACCGTACGTTTTAAACCTTCTATACGCAATGAGCGGTTCGAGATCCGTAAAAATTGAACTTACGAATGAAAATTTTACTTTTTTGGAATGATATTAACTACAATTCAAACAAATGTAAATCGACGGTCAGGTGTGGGTTTAAATTTTGTATTTAAAATTGTATATGCAACGGGTCTTTCTACATTCGAAACATTCGAAATCGAACTGATGAAGTCTTCGGCACCCATACCAGCCTAGGTTTGTGTGCCAAACTATACAGCCGTATTATACTAAACATAAATATAATATCATTACCCTCTCCACTTTCCTGTTCCCCAGAGTGCATTTAGATGCTTTTAAACTATTTCAAGCAATCAGAGAGAGTTGTCAGAGTCTTCCCAAACTGCTAACGCTGAGAAGAGGAATTGATTACCTTAAATTAAATAACTGCTACTACTTTGACATGTTTTAGTGAGCATATTATGCCGATGATGTATTTTGTAACAGAATTTGTCTAATTCTGAATAATTACCAAGAAATAATAAATAATAATACAATAATTACCTTAAAAAATACTGATCAACACAACAAAATAAATGGTTTGCTAGTCGATCAAAGATGTAAATAAAAAATAAGTAAACGGATGAAGGAGCTCCGAAGGTTCTCCTACATATTTATCTGCAAGCACAACCACGAATACTAAATGTTCTATGTCGGAGCGCTCTTAAATTCAATAGAAATAAAATAATATTAAAATTCAAGTACAAACTATCGATTTTAAAGCTACGAATACATGCTTTGAAATGGAAAATTTAGATTTATTTAATTCATATTACTAATGACGCGTTTACAAAAAATATAAACAGTATGTCACTTAATTATGTATTGTTATGATTATAAACTATGTATTAACTAAAATCAGCAGATCTAAAACTGAGTATATGTTTTGCGATTTCGGTGGTCTTTCCAGTTTTGCGGTCATAGCCCTAGATGGAGTACCTCTACCGGTCTGCTCAGACTTCCGGTACCTCGGATCTCTCTTACAGAGCGATGGCGATATCGACCGTGACGTACGGCATAGAATAAACGCAGGTTGGCTGAAATGGCGACAGGTCACCAGAACAACATGTGATCCCCAAATACCCCTTAAGGTGAAGAGGAAAATTTATAAATCCGTCATAAGACCGGTCATAACGTATGGATCTGAATGTTGGGCAAGTAAGAAGACTGATGAAAAAAAGTAATCGTTTGTCATGGTATGGGCATGTATGAGGAGGGACGAAAGTCATGTGACTAGGAGAGTATTGAATATGAAAGTGGATGGATTAGTGGGAAGCGGAAGGCCAAGGAAGAGATGGCTGGATTGTGTGAAGAATGATATGAGTATGAAAGGAGTGAGCACTGAGATGACAGCAAGAAGAGATGAATGGAAGAAGAAGACATGTTGCGCCGACCCCAAATAATTGGGAACAGGGCAGGAAGATGATGATGACAACTAACTATGTATTTTATTTATACAGGATTATATTAAAATCGCCAACCAAATTTTAACTGTGGTTTCTGCTCATGAAACTGAACAACTTTCTCTAAGAAACCAATTCTATCTATCTATCTATCAGCCGAAAGACGTCCACTGCTGGACAAAGGCCTCCCCCAAGGATTTCCACACCGACCGGTCCTGTGCGGCTCGCATCCAGCGGCTTCCTGCAACCTTTACCAGGTCGTCGGTCCACCGAGTCGGGGGCCTGCCCACACTGCGCCTTCCGGTGCGCGGTCGCCATTCGAGAACTTTACTGCCCCAACGGCCATCTGTTCTACGAGCTATGTGCCCTGCCCACTGCCACTTAAGTCTAGCGATTCTGAGAGCTATGTCGGTAACTTTAGTTCTCCTACGTATCTCCTCATTTCTGATTCGATCACGTAGGGAAACACCAAGCATAGCACGCTCCATCGCCCTTTGGGTGACTTTGAGCCTTCTTATAAGGCCCATAGTAAGCGACCATGTCTCGGATCCATATGTCATCACTGGCAACACACACTGGTCAAAGACTTTAGTCTTGAGGGACTGCGGTATTTTGGACGTAAAGATATTGCGAAGCTTCCCGAACGCTGCCCAGCCGAGTTGGATTCGACGATTGATCTCTTTCTCGAAGTTGGACCTACCTAACTGGACTGTTTGTCCCAGGTATACATATTCGTCAACAACTTCGAGTGTAGAGTCTCCAACCTTCAGAGGAGTGGGTGTAACACGGACGTTTGACATGATTTTCGTCTTATCCATGTTCATTTTAAGACCCACTTGTTGGGAGACTCTACTAAGTCCTTCGAGCATTGCGCCTAGGTCTTCCAAGGTCTCAGCCATGATCACGATATCGTCAGCAAATCGAAGGTGAGTGATGTACTCGCCATTGATGTTAATGCCGAGTCCTCTCCAGTCCAGAAGCTTGAAAACGTCAATTGATCTGAAGCTTGAAAAAGAAACCAATTCAATTGGAGTAAAAAAAAATGTGGACTCTTCATACAAATCGATTAGCTGAGTAAGCAGACTTTTTATGGAAAGTCCAAAATTTTTTTGCTCCGATTGAATTGGTTTCTTAGAGAAAGTTGTTCAGTTTTATTACTAAAGACAGTTAAAATTAAGTTAAAATTTGTATAAGGCGAATTATTTAATGGCGGGTATAAAAATATTCATCCAGGTTTTGTGTTAAATGCGTACCGTATAGGGTTTTTAGATTTTTTGTGACATGAATTGCTTTAGAAGGTTAAGTAGTATTTTTTTAAATCTTCATAATTTTATTTACGTTCAAAAACAGACATTTGCGTAAATTTAATACGAGATCGGAATATGTATTACGGCATTATCTTAAAAGGATCCTCGTATTACTGGTGTTAGTCGAAATTCTTAACACAATAGAGATGTTCCACAAATATCGATACATTCTGGTAAAAGCCAATCTTGAGAAGTTTTATAAAAATTCAAAAGTTTTAAGGAATAACGTTTAATAGGTAATCATATTTACAGATGTTATCACTGTTGCAGCCAACTTTTGCGGATGCGTGGGAAATCGCTACATCTCCGAGAATCATAACAATTTCCATAGAAAAAATATCTCTAGTATTACCTTCCTTTGAATATTCTTCCCAGCCACGATACAACATAATGCTACAAAACAAAGCATAAAAATTAAACGTTGCTACGCTAAATGATTTAACAAGATAAGATTATTATTATTATTGTTTATTAAGAATATACAGTTTTACAGAAAAAACATATCCAATACTGTATACAATAAAAACACATTAATAACTAATTACAAATATTAAACTATTAAAAATAAAATAAAAAAGAAACATGAACACTTAAGCTATATATTATAATGAGATCAAAAATTGTTTTCACAAAACAATTTGCAATCGCGCTGTATTTGCCACCACGGGTCAGCAAATACATCTAGTTGCGGTACCGATGATAAAAGAGCATCCACGTAAATAAATGTTTGTACTTTATTGTAAAGATCCTTTCTAACTCAGTAACATCTATAATAAGTTTTAGCTACCAATTATTATCATAATCATCTCAGACTTAGATTTCCACTTAGAACTTCCAGCGTTCAGCGTCCCTCTAGTGGGAGCCATGAAATACTCAGTAAGTTTATATGGAGCCAGTATAAATGTCTCGGCCACTCGAGAATAGTCTAAATGTCACCGATTAATTGTTTATGAAATACGTGAGATTTCTAGAAAAAAAAAGGAAATTGAAATTTAAATCGAAGGCCCTACAAATGAAAACCATAATTTCATGAAAAAACGGGTCCATCCGCACCTATACGCTCTATTTTAAAAATACTAGTAGACGACGGTACCGTAAGAACTTTTTTTTAAAACGAGCTGTATCGCATGAAACAAACTTGATGAATATGACGTATGTTTTAAAACGATATATGTATATATTTTCAAATTAATTGAAGTAAATTAAGTTTTCACGAGAATCTAATCGAAATTGGTCGGTTTCTTTGAAAAACTCAAAAAAAAATTGTACATTGGTAATGTCCCTTAGCCTTGCTCCTTAAATCGGAATAGGCGGCACACCTGTTGTTGGTAAAATACGGCACCTCTCTTACATCTCTATTTATCTTGAAGACTCGACTTTCAGCACCTACCCTCTTCACTGCGCTGTCGCCTTTAATTCCGAAGCCATTTGCATTATTAACCTAACCGAATGTTGTTTAAAATCCTTTCTAGAAAAAAGAGATTTTGTAAACAGATTTTTCAGCTTTAAGCGCTTCATGTATATATTTTTTTTAATAGAGCAAACATTTCCTTTGCCATTATTTTGTACATAAGCAAGGATTTCTCGTTTAATATATAAAAAATACTTCGAAAAATACGCAATAAAAGGAGATTAATTGGACTTAGGGAATAATGCCATGCCTTGCCATTAAAATTATATGCTGAGTAAGTAAGCTATAAGCATACGCCTTAATACGAATCCAGAGTTAATAATTCCTATTTTTACAAAATAAAGAAAGCTAAGAAATATTTTCTGTAAAGAACGAATCGATTGATACTTGTACATTTTCTGAACATTTCGTTCTTACAGCTATTTTCAAAGGAATATTTACAACAACCAGCTCCCATTCCAATTTACCAGCCCAAAAAAAAATTTGGTTCTCAAAAATTTTTTGTAAATGGTTATGAGGTTTTTAGATAGATATGTAAGTCATTTAAAATTTGTGTATTTTTCGATCCAAGTTTTGACGTTCCGTGGCCCTGATAAAGACCGCGGTCTGCCTTTTGTTAATCGCCAGTCTAGAAGGTTCTATGAGGTTTTTAGTTAGTTCATTGAGGATATTATATTTCCTTTATCCTTTATCTACGAACTTGTAGCAGCTTCAAAAGAAAGTTCTGAAAAGTGTCAATTATTTTTAATTTTATGTCTTTGCTGCTGGCCCAAACAGTATAAATACTTGCTGAAAAAGTACACAGAATTTTTATTTTAGACAGCTCAATTTCTATTTGACGTTTCCCGTAATTAATTGTATATGTAAGTGTGATTTAATTGTCATTGTGGAGCCGCATTAGAATCGGTGACCGGGCCAAAGATTAACGATCGCGCTTTACCTCAAGCACGTCTTGATTGACTGTTAGCTGATAAATGTATACCAAACTCTGCTATACAGGATGTAAGGGACAGGTTTCCGAAAACTTTAAGGGCTTGCTCAGTAGACGAAACTGAACAACTTTCCACAATATTTTTTTCAGGAAACTAAAAAAAAATCGGCTTCTCCATACAAAATTATATACTTGATTGGGCAGTTTTTATGGAGAAGCCGATTTTTTTTTTCTTTTCCTGAAACAATTTCTTGTGGAAAGTTGTTCAGTTTCGTCTACTGAGCAAGCCCTTAAAGTATTTGGAAACCTGGCCCTTACACCCTGTATACAAAGAAGATGAATCCTTGTCTATGCCTGCGAGTCATTTGTCCTGCCTTGGATATCTGTATCTCAGACCAATCTGTATGTGATTATTTATTTAGCTATCGATGTGAAATTAAACATTTTTTATATAAATCAATAGACATAATAATGTTACATGAAAGAAACAAAATTGTTTCGATATCATTTTAATGTTCCTGAGAAAGTAAGGTTTAGACACCTACTTTTTATAGATAAGTATAAGTCAATTTACAAATAAAATATGGTATCCAGCGCATCTCCTCAAGGCGGTATAGTGCCTAGAAGGGAGGCAGCATTTCCACGTTGGTTGGATTTCCTATATTTCTGAAGTGTGATTTCCACAAGGCATGGCCTTTTACTCGTTGGATTTTGTAAACACTCGTAAGGCTCTATGCTACTTTCCTGTTGATAAGTTAAAGTGAAATCCATCCATTAAATAATAAATTGGTTTAGTAAGACCAAACAATAACTCGCCTCTCAGTTTAGTTTCATGTCTTTTTGATATTACAGGGTGTAAAAAAGTGCGCTAGAAATTTCAAGGCATTACTTACAATCAATTATATTATCGAATACGGGAAATATATTTAAAAAATACGCACGTCACATTTTTTTTTCAGATTCCCATAGTAAATCGAATTGTGAATCAAGAATTCGTTTCCTGTGTTCTATGCATATTTGATTCTGAGTAACCCTTTAAAATTTCAAACGCACTTTTTTATTTGATTGATTTTCATAGAATATTATTATATATTTAAAGTCGGTTACAAGTAAAATACATTAGTTTTTTGTCGGTGTCGAGGAGTTCTTCTTGTGCATCTGGTTTCAGGGATCCAGCAATATGGTATTTATTTGATAACGCAAAGAAAATCATGAAATCGGTTCTCCAATTTCTATCTGCAAGAGATCGCTTTTAGCGATATAATTTTTCTATTCAATGAATACTGTTTTATATTTTCCTGTTTTATGTTGTGCATTCAATAAAATTAAAAATATTGCTCCCTATAAATTCTGAAATACGGTTGCATTTGCATTATTTGATTAGACCATTATAATCTGGTGTATGTTCTTCTTCGAGAAGGTAGTAAACTTCTTTTTCTTATCGTGTGGCACAATTAACCATATTATTCTAAATATAAGAGATATAGACGATAGTTGCCCGAGTGCACCCGATATCACGTGGAGGGCAATTAGATTTACACCTATGGACGTGTGCAACGCTACCTTCGTACACATCTAGTAATCAGATGTGCCGGTTTCCTCACGAGGTAGCTATAACACGCGGAAAATAAGTGTTTTAATTATTTTTTCATCCACAACTAGTAAGCCCTTGGCATCACCACGTCTGTCGTAAAATTGAGTTTGCTGTCGAATGTGGAAGCTTACTAACTTCACCAACGAAATAGGAATTGATTTTAAACATGAAATTAAGCATACATGCTATTTAAAAATTTCTATACAATAAATAATTATATTTTATATATCTCGTCGTGTTTACGAGACATTGAAACTCACCTACCGGTAAATTAAATAAATATTTAACGACGTTTTCATAGTTTAACTGCGTTTAAAACTGCTCATAAATAAATAATAAACGAATTAGCTGGTAAATAGGTTATTATTATACATATAACCAAGTGAATCATAACTATAGGTGATTAAAATTACAGTTGTCAAATCCATACACAATTTTACTCAAAAAGAAGAAATAGACGAGGCCATTCTATGAAACAGTTTGATTTTGAAACAACGATAGAGACTGATTCTAGACTGAAAAGAGTTTTAGAATGACGCTTGGTAACAAACGTTCACAGACATGCACCCCGCTCGCGGAGCGACGATATAAAACTTCTTTGCAAACGTTATTGGAAATATTGTAATCAGAAATTTCTTTTTACGTGACCTGCCTAGTCACTTTTATGCCAAATGCCATACTGCTGAAAGTTCCTTTGTGCCGTGGTCATTATCATCATCATCATCATCAGCCGAAATACGTCCACTGCTGGAAAAAGGCCTCCCCCAAGGATTTCCACATCGACCGGTCCTGCGCTGCCCGCATCCAGCGGTTTCCCGCCACCTTTACATGTCATCGGTCCACCGAGTGGGAGGCCTGCCTACACTGCGTTTTTTGTGGTCATAGGTCATCTCGTGTATAGTAGTCCTTCTTTTATGGTCATGAAAGCGGAACAAAGATCTTTTATTTGAACCCTACGAGTTACTTGTAAAGTTCATTGGAGCGGATACGATACAACAGGCTAGAAGAAGGATTCATACTATGAAGACTATTTTACTCCTTAATTTTGCTATACACGTTGTTAAAAAAGTGCGTTTGAGATTTTAATGGGTATCGAGTATAGAATACAGGAAAAATATTTAAGAAATCCGCTCTGCAATTGTTTTTCCAGATTCCCATACTAAATCTGAATGGGAATTAAAAATTAAATGGCGAAACAGATGATCAATTTGTATGGAGAGTCCAAAATTTTTTTTGCGATTTGAACAAAGTCGTAGAACAAAAGTTGTTCAGTACGATGAGTAGAATCCCCAGTTAACGGGTCCTACACCAATTTTGTTACATCTGTATACTTGATTCTGAGTAACCCCTTAAAATCTCAAACGTACTTTTTTACACCCTGTATAGCTTTGAATGATTTATACCTTTGTGATGAAGAAAACAGCATCACCTGAGTGTTCTGAATGCGGATTCGTAGAAGATGCTTTTAACATTATGACCGAGTGCATACGTAATGAATTTGTAAAATCCCAGTTATTTCATTCGCGCAGTCTCTTAAAAAAGTCGGGGTTGCAATAATATTTTGGCTTTTCCGTTTTCAGAAAAAGCAAAAATCTCTATAAAGTGGTGCGGGCGGGGTCTGTAGACGATGATTTCCATCCTATCCTAAAATTACGCACTTTTTCGGTATAAAAAATTGTCTATGTGTTGCTTGATCTGTCTACCAAACATCTAAATCCGTTCAGTAGTTTTGGAAAAAATGAAGAATAAACGGATAAATAAACTAGCATGCACACTTTCGAGTTTTAACTCGTAATATTAATTATTAAGTAGTGAATGGGGAAATTGAGTCAGTGGGGAAATTTGGATACGGAGAGAGGAATGCGCGGGGTCAGCTGCTGGCTGGCTTTATGGAGAAGGAGGGCCTCTTCATGATGAACTCCTTCTTCAAAAAGCCAAAACAGCGCAAGTGGACATGGCTGCATCCCAGTGGCGTAGTAAAAAATGAGATTGACTTCATCTTGTCGACAAAAAGGCAAATATTCAATGATGTCTCTGTGATCAACTCGCTGAAGACAGGAAGCGATCACCGAATGGTAAGAGGCACATTGAATCTAAAAACAAAGCTAGAAAGATGTCGACTGATGAAGTCCACGCTCCGACCAGCGCCTATCCAACTCCAAAACCCCGAAAGCTTTCAACTCGAGTTGCACAACCGCTTCGAATGCCTAGGAGAATGCGAAAATGTGGACAATTATAACGTCAGGTTCATGGAAATTGTCCAAACGGCTGGGAATAAGGCCTTCAAAACCGGCCGTTTAAAAAGAACATCTCGTATCTCGGACCTCACCAGCAAGCTCATGGAGGAAAGACGAAGCCTGATTCTGAAATCCTCTGAAGATGCTTGTCAGTATCGGCGACTAAACAGACAGATCTCCAAGTCCTTGACCCGTGATATACGCCAATTTAATACCAACCGTATTAAAGAGGCTATCGAGCGCAATAAAGGGTCAAAAGTATTCGCAAGAGATCTGTCTGCTGGTCAAAGCCAACTGACAAAGCTGAAGACCGAGGATGGCAGAGTCGTGTCGTCCAAGCCCGAGCTGTTGGAAGAGGTTGAGAAATTCTACGGACAATTATACATGACTACACACTTACCTGTCAGCAATCTGGCTGAAGACCCGAGAGCCAGATTGTCCCGACACTATACCGAAGATATCCCAGACGTCAGCCTGTGCGAGATTAGAATGGCTCTCAAACAGCTTAAGAACAACAAGGCACCGGGTGATGATGGAATTACGGCTGAGCTTCTGAAAGCAGGTGGAGAACCGGTACTTATAGCTCTTCAGAAGCTATTTAATTCCGTCATGCTCGAGGGACGAACGCCTACAGCATGGCACAGGAGTGTGGTGGTGCTCTTCTTCAAGAAGGGTGATAAGTCTCTGCTGAAGAATTACAGACCCATCTCACTCCTGAGCCATGTCTACAAGCTGTTTTCGAGAGTCATTACGAATCGTCTCGCACGCAGGTTTGACGACTTCCAGCCTCCCGAACAAGCCGGTTTCCGAAAAGGCTTCAGTACCATAGACCACATACATACGCTGCGGCAGATTATACAGAAGACCGAAGAGTATAATCGGCCACTATGCTTGGCGTTTGTGGACTATGAGAAAGCCTTTGATTCGATCGAGACCTGGGCTGTGTTGCAGTCTCTCCAACGGTGCCAAATTGATTATCGATACATCGAAGTGTTGAAGTGCTTGTATGAAAACGCCACCATGTCGGTCCACCTCCAGGATCAGAATTCGAAACCTATCCGGCTGCAGCGTGGGGTGAGACAGGGAGACGTTATATCTCCGAAACTGTTCACCGCTGCACTGGAAGACGTTTTCAAGCTTCTGGACTGGAGAGGACTCGGCATTAACATCAATGGCGAGTACATAACTCACCTTCGATTTGCTGACGATATCGTGATCATGGCTGAGACCTTGGAAGACCTAGGCGCAATGCTCGAAGGACTTAGTAGAGTCTCCCAACAAGTGGGTCTTAAAATGAACATGGATAAGACGAAAATCATGTCAAACGTCCGTGTTACACCCACTCCTCTGAAGGTTGGAGACTCTACACTCGAAGTTGTTGACGAATATGTATACCTGGGACAAACAGTCCAGTTAGGTAGGTCCAACTTCGAGAAAGAGATCAATCGTCGAATCCAACTCGGCTGGGCAGCGTTCGGGAAGCTTCGCAATATCTTTACGTCCAAAATACCGCAGTCCCTCAAGACTAAAGTCTTTGACCAGTGTGTGTTGCCAGTGATGACATATGGATCCGAGACATGGTCGCTTACTATGGGCCTTATAAGAAGGCTCAAAGTCACCCAAAGGGCGATGGAGCGTGCTATGCTTGGTGTTTCCCTACGTGATCGAATCAGAAATGAGGAGATACGTAGGAGAACTAAAGTTACCGACATAGCTCTCAGAATCGCTAGACTTAAGTGGCAGTGGGCAGGGCACATAGCTCGTAGAACAGATGGCCGTTGGGGCAGTAAAGTTCTCGAATGGCGACCGCGCACCGGAAGGCGCAGTGTGGGCAGGCCCCCGACTCGGTGGACCGACGACCTGGTAAAGGTTGCAGGAAGCCGCTGGATGCGAGCCGCACAGGACCGGTCGGTGTGGAAATCCTTGGGGGAGGCCTTTGTCCAGCAGTGGACGTCTTTCGGCTGATAGATAGAAGTAGTGAGAAGACATTTTTAGAAAAACGTATCATACCTATCTGTTAATAATAGGTAAATAACTTTTATTTACAAACTCCTTGATGTTAAAATATTCGTGTGCATTTTTTTTAAAACTCGTGCTTTAAAATATTGTATGTACATAATATAATAGGTAAATAACTTTCAGTTACACACTCCTTGATGTTAAAATATTCATGTGCATTTTTTAAAACTCGTGCTTTAAAATATTGTATGTATGTTCATATTGGACTTCGTTTTTTAAAGTTATACAGGGTGAAATTTTATTGGTTTCGTTCCCGTTAACTGTGCCATACCTTTTACTCATAACATTGAACAACTTTCTTCGAGGAAACCCTACAATTGGAGGAAAAAAAAATGTACTCTCCGTACAAAGTTGGTCACGCAACGTGATCAATTGAAAAGAGGAGTGGCAAAAACTTTTTTTTCTCCGATTGTAGCGGGTTTCTTGGGGAAAGTTGTTGTTTAATGTGTAGAAGTCACAGTTAACGCGAAAGAAACGGAAAAAAACATTCTGTATATAATAATAATAATATCTGGGACAAATCACACACGGTCATCTGGCTCTAAACTAGGATTCCCTGTATCTTGAAACCAGAGACTGATATACATACACAAATACTTTTTAAATACAAACATATGTAGATATAATACACCCAGACTCAGAGCAAACAATTCTGCTCATCACAGAAAAGTTTGCCCTGTGTGGGGATCGAACCCACGACTCTCGGATCAGAGGTCAGGATCGATAACCACTTAGCCACCGAGTCAGTCATATATACAATATGTATATATTTTATTTCTAGTAAGCAAAAAATTATGTGGAAAATTGTAAAATAATTCCAAAATCAAAAAGTTGTTTCTTAAATTTTTAAATAAGTAACCCCCCAAAATGTATTTAAAATATTAACAATAAGTACGTGGTAGGTAGGCTTTTATAGGCCAAAAAAAATTAAATTGAATTGTTTTTTTATAGAATGGCACGCATTGATCTAGATAGTGCCTCAGTGTATGAAGCTGGGTCATTAGGTTTGCTCAGCTGCTGGTAAAAATAACTTTGTTAGACTGTTGCTAGTGGTTATAAGGCAGAATGGGCGCGTAAGTGCTTTGATTTATAAAATATAATGTATTAAAATGTGAATGTGAAAAGTATATTTTATCATCTTTCTAAAATGCAGTTCTGTTTAAGCTGCTATGGTTCTTTTTATTCAGAATTTAGGAGCGTTGACTCCAATCTCACCTGATGGTAAGTGACGATGTAAGTGAACATGTAATCCCAAATAAATAATTATGTTATTTTATCTTAAAAAAGAATACCTTACAGAAGCGCACAATTTTTTTTTAAACAGTAGGCATTCTTTTTTAGTAAAAAGTTGATGTAGTTTATATTGCTGTTAGGCGCAGTGTTGTTAGTGGGTTCTGTGTGGCAAACATTTGTGTAGCGAACAGTTTTTTTGCTATGTATGTATTTAAAAAAAATATCTTATCAGTTTCTCCTTACTATTATATATATAGAAGCAATTCCTAATTGCAAGTTGGGCCTGGTTATACATACATTATTATTTATTAAATACGATATAATAATTTATTTACTATCGAATTGTTATTCCTTACATTCTTACTATTTATCTGTCGATAGCTTCTATCCTCACACCAGTAACCTGATGGATATCTTGTATCTTAGGACCTACTTGCCGACTTTTATGTTTCGTTCAAATTAGTGGTAAACAATCCTACAGTTTAAAGGGATCCGGGTCTATGAATTTTTAAGAAACTACCTAACGGGCTTATTTCAAAAATAACTTAATACCAGTAATCGGATTTGGTACCAATTTTCAATATTTTACGCTAAAACGAGTTCACCCAATTTGTTTCAGGACTAATACAGTTTTTATTCATATAAGGTGCTACTTTATTAGTGCCCCTATATTTTAGTCAGTGCTTCTACTCCTGATTCTGATCAACTTTTCCCAAGGAACCCATAGTCAAATCGCATAAAAATTTTTGGAGTCTACATACTACTTTGGCCGCTCGGCTGATCAATTTGTATGAAGAGTCCAACAAAATTTTGCACTTTGACTATGGGTTCTTTGGGGTAAGTTGATCAGAATCAGGAGTAGAAACACTGACAATAAATAAGCAATATTGGGCACTAATACAGTAGCACTTTATATACTCTATGTATTTTCATAAAATAATAAAAAAATAAAATTGCATGTGCATGTATATTTTCGTTCAGCACACCCTTAACTCCGAAACGAAGTATAGGCATGTTAACGTTCTATATGATCACAATACAATATTGGTTATTATGAGAAGACCAAAAACATTATATTTTTATTCATTATTAGTTTCTTAATACTGATTCTTAGCTTATATTCTGTTGTTTCGTTTTGCAAAAGCTCGTTTTGTGCAAGTTTCTTTTCGATTAAACTCTTGAACAATTCGAAAGTTAAAACTGTTAAGTTCGCTTTGTGGTCTCGCAAGTTAGATATAACTTTGTTTAAATTTTAATTACGCTTCCATTTGTAAAGATTCGGTGAGGTGCGGAAATAAAATGTAGGGTGAGGCGGTATCGGGGCCAATAACTTAAGTACGAGTATTGTTCGTTTCCCTACCTAATTTGTCTTATTGACACTTTAAATAAGAAAAAATGCCAGTAAGTTATGCTAAAATTTCACTATACACATACAGGTTGACTTTTTAATTGCTGAGTAGTGGTAAATGGAAGTGACAGCTTTTAAAATTGACCAACTCTCCTTATGGAACTCAATAATTTATTTGTGTTTTTCTGTGTATAAAATTGTTTTTTTACTCACATAGTGCCTATTGGCTTGGCTATTGTAATGCTGTGTGTATTATTGAAATAAATAAAATAAAATAAAAACTCTCACACAAACAAAAAAAATAGCTTTTTGATTTACGAGTATCATGCACGCAAATTAACCGTTAGTATGGGAAGTCAAATATACAGGGTGTTAAAAAAGTGCGTTTGAAATTTTAAGGGGTTACTCAGAATCAAGTATAGAATCCAGGAAAAATATTGAAAAAATTCGCTCTTCAATTTTTTTTTGCAGTTTTTCATACAAATTCTCGATTCACTATTTAGATTTAGTATGAGAATCTGAAAAAAATAATTGTAGAGCGGATTTTTTCAATATTTTTTCTGGGCTCTGTACTTGATTCTGAGTAACCCCTTAAAATTTCAAACGCACTTTTTTTAACACCATGTATTTTTCCTACGATTGTATAGGTTCATTGGATAAAGTTTTTCAGTATCATGGGTCACAGTTTCGTCTAACAAGTCACCTCGTCTAATTAAATTTTTAATCTTGTGTTTCTTTTTAATAACGTGATTATTTTTTGACTGCCCTAATTATATTTATTATTTCATGATTATTTTTATTAATTTTAATAATTTTTTACTTAAATAATATTTGTAAATAAGGACAGGTTATTTTGTGTAGATTTTCTTTTTTATAATTATTTATGAATTTGTCAAAATCGAAAGTTATAAAACTTTCAAACATAGCTACTTTTACATAACTTTTATGCCTGTAAAAAAACTCGAAACATCCAAAAAGTTCGTATGCCATGTCAGTTAGTTTCCCTTACACTCACCTGAAAAAGTTTTCTGTTCAAACTTCGAACACTGCACTGGCCGTTCGTGCTGCGTTAGTGCGATCGGGTTTGCACTGCGCGCGGGACTGAAATGGGCTGTAGCGGTCCGTGGGCCGCTTTATAAGGCTGTCGGGGGTAGGTCGGTCCTTGGGTTGGCCGTTTGGCTTCGTCCCGTGACGCCCCACCGTGGGCGTGCGTGGGCCCCAGACCAGGGTACGTAAGTTAGGTGCTACGTACCTAATATACAGAGTGCTAAAAAAAGTGCTTTTGAAATTTTAAGGGGTTACTCAAAATCAAGTAAAGAATAAAGGAAAACTAGTGAAAAAATCCGATCTACAACTTTTTTTAATTTTCCATACAAATTCTTGATTCACTATTCAGGATATGGAAATCTGAAAACAAAATTAAGAGCGGATTTTTTTCACTATTTTCCATGATTTTTTACTTGATTCTGATTAAAATTTCAAACGCACTTTTTTAACACCCTGTATAAGCTAAGTAGGGCGTCATTGTATTTACGAAAAGTTGTTATGAACTTTTAAAATTCAATTCAATTCAATTCAATATACTTTATTGTAAAATATAGCATGCAAAACACTAAAGGGCCATTCTTCTTGTTTTGCGACAATGGGCAAGACTTCCAAATCAATATTTAATATTTACATAACGTATTACTGATGATTTGTAATATGTCCTATACCCTATTTCAGATGGACTACCATACCATGTAAAATTTAATTTATTAGCAAAACTTTTTGATCAAAATGTACACCTCCGTCACGGTCCCCAAAAATAGTATTACTGACACCCCCATCACGCTTTGTAACTTTTTTCGCAAGTTAAATAATGAAGTGAAGTACCTACGAGATGACAATACAATTCATTTGTCATTTTATGGTAGATTAAGAATATTTTTGTAGTACTTATATTTTTGCTATATAATTTTAAGTTCATACATTACTGGAAACAACTTATTGACGATAAAAAAGAAGAACGACCCTAAAAGTATGTAATAAGTATGTAATTAAGTAAATATTCTCCTTCATTTTTATAATCTATAATTTCTACAAATAGGACTTGGAAATAAAGAAGAAATGTTCATGCATACCCTCTTGCTCAGATAAGCAAAGGGGGTTACAATGGACTCCCGCCCTGAAAGGGCAAACCTACCACCTGCAATAAAACCCATCGGCGTGGCGTTCCTCGCTTTGCCATTGCCGGGGACACGGGAACACTTTCGCAATCATCCGCGACCCTGACGACGACTGCCACACAAAAACGGTAGCCCACCACGGTAAAGGGCAGAAAAGACCACCTACCGCTTCTGTAGGGCGTACTCGAACGCTGAGCGTACCCTTCAACGCTGCTTCCATGCAGTGGACAGTAGACTACCCCAGTGTACTGTCTGGAAGTAATACCCAACCTCCTGTGGCGGATGAGATGTTGGGCTCCTCCGCCGCCGACCGACTCCTGCCACGCAGAGAGAAAATATCTCGCGGGTCCTCCCCTGAGCGTCCCTTAAGTAGACCTTTAAGCAAGGGTCCAAGGGAGTTCCTCCGCGATGGCGTGGCATATGCCCTCAACAAGATAGCCACAAGCGCCATCTTTGTGCTGTTCTTCGTCATGGTCCCTCGCTTCAAGCTTGTCCGGTATGGGAAGCCCTATCCGGCGTAGTCTTGAAGGACATAAGGACACACAAGCCCCCTCACCACAAGGTAGCAGCAGCACGATCCTGTCATATCCTTTAACAACATCTCTCTTTAAATATAAAAAAATATGTTATAGGTACCCAATGTGCACCCTCTTATAGGCGTTGAATCAGACTAACGTAAGTACAATTAATTTAGTTCTACTGATATCACGATGATCGTTTGATGGTAGGACCAGTTAAACTTTTAATACTTTCTATCATTTCTTTAACACAAATCGTAGACCAGAGAGAATCGCAGATATTATGGGTTTTTCTGATCCTACATCCAGGTTGCAAAAATCGGTTAAATATTTTCATAAGATCTGGCATGCACTCATTTGACACCTTTTTCCCTACAAAGTAGTACCGGGGACACAGTGACTTACTGGCAGATAACGCACAGTCTTACTAAACTAACAATTCGAGTTTTTTGTTTAAAGTTTCTTTAAGAGCTATAATATTTTCAGAGTAGCTCACACCATTCACTCCCCTTTAAAACCCTTTCCTTGACTTCTCTATAAGAAGTCCCGTTTTCTTCTTAACTTGGTCCATACAAATGTCCTCGCTCTTCTCACGCCACGCTTTCCGTCCAATATGTTTTTATGAACTCGTCATGTCGTATCGTGTAATTCTTCCTCTTTCTCACTCGTCATTAATGACGTCTTAACCTTGTTCTCGTTTGTTAAATTTTCAGCCAAACTTTTCCGTCCTATTCTATGGTATTATAATACGATATCTCAATGGTCTCTAAATATACTCCAAATAAAATGGATTTGACGAACTTTTTCTTCGTCCCTATTGAATTTTTTGATACATTACTTATTATGAAACACCCAAATACCATTGTAGAAACTTGAAAATTAGAACATAATATTGTGTTGTTCGAAAAGCCCCGACTATGAAAAGAAAGAATATAATTCTGTGTTGAAAATGGAATTTCGGCGTTAGAACGACTGTGTTTACATCCGAATTCTACACGGATGAATTCGTGGGCGCTTCTCTAGTAGATCCTGCATAATTTTAACTTTTAGGAGGGTAATTTATTGCAATCTTAAATTGTATGTATCATTTATACGTAGAATAGTCATCAGGTTTCAGTTTAAATTAATAAACGTTGGACTTTTGTAGATAAAGGCCCGACCGTAGTAGTCGTGCAGTCAGATGGTAGCGCGTAGAAGCAGATGTCCACTTTGTATGCTAATAATAATACAGCTACAGGGTGTTACAAAAGGAAAGCTATACTTTAAGTGCTTTAAAGTTGGCTCCTACCCACGAAACTGAACAATTGATTTATGTGAAAAGTCCAAACATTTTCTCGTGACTTTAGCTAAGTCGTAGCTAAACAGTAGTTCGGCTTTATGAATAAAAAAACACATTAAGTGTCCATTGTTTTACCGTCGGAAAGGGCTTAACAAAGATACTGACACAATTTAAAGTGGGAATACTAGTCATGATCATGGGTCACAACTAGTTTTTGTTAGCAATATAAGATTTACGTGCTCACTAAGGAGACAGCAATTAAAACGATATCCACGCGAGCGAAACCGCGGACAAAAGCTATTCTATCAAAACACGCTTTAGTGGAGTAAAAAAAATTATTGTTATTAGTTATAACAAAAATAAATTGAGAAAATCTTTTCAAGATACTTCAGTCTTAACATAATGTGATGTAGAAATAATAAATAAGCCTACAAGATCATTGGACCGAAGTCCATTCGTAGCCACGGCTAACAAACCGAATTTTGATTAAAAAGTATATCTAATTTCTAAGTATTTTCAATAATCCTTAAGAAAGGCGAAACTCAACCCTCTGTCCAAACACAACGTAAATCGACGAAGACGTACTTCACTTTTGTCTGCTGCAGCTTAGCCTGGGGACGGTTTTTTACTGAATTTGTTTTTCAGAAATTTTTTGAGTTTCAGTTTCAAGTATGAGGAACCCCCAAAATTTATTGTTTTTTTTTCTATTTTTGTGTGAAAATCTTAATGCGGTTCACAGAATACATCTACTTACCAAGTTTCAACAGTATAGTTCTTATAGTTTCGGAAAAAAGTGGCTGTGACATACGGACAGACAGACATAAGGTTCCGTTTTTTTGCTATTTGGCTACGGAACCCTAAAAATGTATCCTGTGTCAATCTGGAGAAATAATAATGGATGTAGCGATACCTCGCACACCAAATTCTATTAATTAAAATCTGAAACGGATAACAATACATAATTTTTTTATTCGGACCAGAGACAATATATCCGAAAAACATTACCCTCCATTTGGGCAGCCGGGTAAGCAACAGATGATTGGATAATAATCAACTTTGTCTGAAAAGTTCTAATTATTTTTTTAGAATAATCTCTTTGAGGAAACTTGTTCAATTTCATAAAATAAAGTCTAGTTTATTTTTAACTTAAAATCTCTTAAAATGAAAAGAACTGAAGACCTTTGGGGACTATCAGTAAGTTTAATTAGTAATGTAATTATGACTTTAGCGCCATATTTGGCTTGTCTTTTTAATATCAGTATTGATAGTGTCGTATTTCCGGACCTAATGAAATCTAGTAAAGTGATACCCCTATATAAGTCTGGTAACAAAACTGATCCGGGAAATTATAGACCAGTTTCTGTACTACCAGTCCTCAGTAAAATTTTTGAAAAAATTATGCTCAACCAATTACTACAACATTTTAATGAAAATAATCTTCTGCATAAACAACAGTTTGGTTTCACAAAAGGTCGATCTACAACCGATGCAGGAGTATCTCTTATTCGTAACATCTATGATGCTTTTGAAGAATCACAGAATGCAATAGGAATGTTCTGTGACTTATCTAAAGCATTTGATTGCGTTGAACATCATACATTGCTCATAAAGTTAAAGCATTACGGTGTCGAGGACGGGGCCCTCAGTCTTCTTAATTCGTACTTAAGCAACAGAACGCAAAAAGTCCAAGTAAATGGCACAAATTCATCCGGCTCTAAGGTTAAAATAGTTGTTCCCCAGGGATCTATATTAGGCCCTTTTCTTTTTCTTAGATATATAAATGACTTGCCATATATGGTGCAAAATTTGTCGAACATTGTGTTGTTTGCTGATGATACTTCTCTTATTTTTAAGATTGACAGGAAATATAGCAAAATTGACGAAGTAAACAACACTCTTTCAGAGATTCTAAAGTGGTTCACTGTTAACAATCTACTCTTAAATGCAAAAAAAACAAAATGCATAAAATTCTCATTACCAAATGTAAAGAAAATTGAAAACAGTGTAATTGTAGATAATAATATATTGGACTTTGTAAATAAGACCTTTTTTTTAGGTATAACTTTAGATGCTACACTGCAATGGGGCCCACACATAGAAACCTTAGCGGGACGGCTCAGTTCAGCTGCATATACTGTTAAGAAAATAAGACAGTTGACAGATGTAGGTACTGCGAGACTAGTGCATTTTAGTTATTTTCACAGTATAATGTCTTACGGAATCTTACTCTGGGGACATGCGGCTGATATTGAAACGATTTCCATTTTGCAAAAAAAGGCAATTCGCGCAATCTACCAGATGCGATCCCGCCAGTCGTTGAGGAATATGTTTAAAGAAATTAATATTCTTACTGTTGCTAGTCAATTCATATACGAAAATATCATGTATTGTACGTAAAAATTTGCACTTGTTTCATAACAGACACAATTTTAATCTAAGAAATATTAATAACATAGATGTTGCCTATTCGAGACTGAGTAAAGTTAAGAAGTCATTTATGGGGCAGTGTGTAAAATTTTATAACAAAATACCCGAAAATGTGACTAGTTTGCCAGAAAACAAATTCAAATTGCATGTGAAAAATTATTTATGCTCTAGAGGGTATTACAAAATACTAGATTATGTAAATAATAATAATATATAATAAAAATAATAATGTTTATTGAATAAAAAGTGTACAAATTAAACATAAATTGCTAGAGATTTACAAAAATACTAAAGGTATTATGTGCCTGAACCCAAAAATAAATGATTTATTTAATTACCAACAGCATATTTTCAGTATCTTCATAGCTCAAGCTTTGTAAAAAATTCTTCACAATAGTTTTACAGTTATACAAGTTATGGTCATATTTACTTATTGTTTTATTAATTCTGTTGTAGAGGAAAGGTGCAAGAAATGCAAAAAATCTATTTGTAAACACATGTTTTGATGTTAAGGTTTCAAGAGTAGGGCAAACTATGTCTTTTCGCCTCTTACTATTAATAACGTCAGGTCTATAAGTTAGTGCTTTGTGTTGTTTTAGTACTGTGTTCAGTATAAAAAGCTGCCGAACAGTCAACACTTTGCAGGAGTCATAGAGTAAGCTTGTAGGAAATAGGAATGGGCGGAAAGTGGACACTTTTAGGATGGCTCTTTGCGCTCGCTCGAGGGTGAGCCTTAAGGTTTTCGGCGCCCCTCCCCAAGAAGTGATACAGTATGTGATTATTGATTCACACAAGGTCATATATACTAGTCTAATAAGTTTTGGATCGGCGATGTAGCGTATTTTTTTGAAGACAAATATTAATTTACGCACTCTATTAACTAATTTAGAAATTTGTTGTTGAAATGACAATGATATATGGCCATGTATAGATCCTCCAGCTCACAATTTTATTGTTGACATGAATTGTAATAGAATTTAAGATTTTATTTAAAAAATGTGTTGAAGCGAGTTTCTTTTGGGCTCGACGTTTCTTCTCGCTTCGCAAACACTTCCCGAAACGTTGAGTGTACAAGTCCCGCGTGGTAGGGACTTTGTACTAGGTATAAAAAAAATATTGACGATTTCAAAGCATGTGTAAAGCATCTACTTAAATAAAAAACATTTTTGAGTTTTGACTACAGCTCCAAAAAGCCTAGTTAGTTAGCCTATTTTAGTTCCTAAAATTATATTTTTTATTTATATAATTATAGGTATTTTCAGTTTATCCTATCAATAAACAAACGTTTTATCTTTAAATAATAATAGGTAAAGATAAACCGTTTAAAACCGAAATTGGCGAATTAAAAAGGGTATTGTAATTTGTGTTTAAAAATTTCCACCCACCAGTTTTCTGATTCGAAACTTTGGCCGCAATCAGTCGAAGGGTTCCGCGCCCTTTGAAGTGTATGACTATAGGAGCGAGAGTGTAATGGAATTTATTATTAGTCTGTCGTTTTATTCGCCGTGAAGTGAGCGTTTGATTCCAATTCTTGGTATTGTTTTGACGATAAAGTTAAATTTAAGCTTGTATTGGCGCCTTACCGTTATTTTGTAATATAGAAAATCTTTTGTTTAATATGAATCTGTGATATTGCGACAGCCTTGTCACTATCAATGCTATTCTATTCTATTCTTCTATTTGGCATTCCACATCTCATTTAAGGAGTGATATATTTTAATTTTTTTTTATTTTGCCAATGTCTAGTGAAAAATGGGAGAATCTTCAATAAAAAAATGGCGAAACGCCAATGTCAAGTGAAAGACGCGGCCCTAAGAGTGATAGGCACTTAAAGAAGCACCACGTGGTGGTTTGTTGTTGGAACTCGGAAAATGGAGTTGTCTCCCGAGTTTATCCTCTTCTTATGACCGCTTATCACTGAATCGGAATCACAGCTATTTCCCCATCACAAAAATAACGTTGAAACTACTCTAAAACGGAAATAATTAAAAAATTAACTCAGCAGACGTGTGCTCGGTACAAGTCCCGGCAACCAACCACTATCAATGCTTTTCCCAACTGCAATATCCAATACCTATCGTATGATGATTTGATAGCTGTTATAGCTGTCAAATTCGCATAAATAGTGACATAAAAAAATACGAGGTTGGTTGCCGGGACTCTGTACCGAGCACACGTCTGCTAAGTTCATTTTTTAATTATTTCCGTTTTAGAGTAGTTTTAACGTTATTTTTGTGATGGGGAAATAGCTGTGGTTCAGATTCAGTGATAAGCGGTCATAAGAAGAGGATTAACTCGGGGGACAACTCCGTTTTCCGAGTTCCAGCAGCAAACCACCACGTGGAGCATCTTTAAGTGCCCATCACCCTTAGAACCGTGACTTTCATTTGACATTGGCGTTTCGCCATTTTTTTTATTGAGATTCTCCCATTTTTCACTAGACATTAACAAAATCACTCTTCATAGATGAGATGTGGAATGCCAAATAGAAAAAAGAGAATAGGATAGAAAAAATTACACGCGCCATTAATCGATATTTAGTTTAGTAGCGTAGTTTGCCAATACCGTTTGGGAAATCTTTGGTACAGAATATTTTATTGTTTACTAGGACTTCACTTCGTTTTATTAATCACTAGCTTTTACCCGCCGCTCCGCCCACATGAATATCGTTTTTCTGACTGTGGTGAGGGTACATGAACGAACACGCCCCTTATTTTTAAAAGTATTTTAACACCCTGTATAACTAATACTACATAATGTCTGCTCTTAAGATTATCATACACTTTGCTGTTACTGATTTACCTAATTGTGTTACAGTGTTGAAGTTTTGATAATTCGGCCTTGTAACAGCTCATCGGGACAGTTGCCGGAATCAAGATATTGGGATCAAATTGTCCCTACCAATGAAAAGATGTGATTATAATCATTTACCGACTATGGTAATAAATTATTATTATTATTATTTTTCGATCAACATCCAGGATTACGGATTAGAAAGTAAGTATTTTATTCAATTATTATTTATTTATAATATACGAGTATTATTATTATTTATTTTATTTTATATTATTCTTTCAGACGTTACTCACCATCAACTCAGGCTTTGTTAGACCCTTGTTTTTTTACTGTTTAAATCAAATCAAATCAAATCAAATCAAAAATCTTTTTTATTTAAGTAGATGCTTTACACATACTTTTAAATCGTCATATTTTTCTACCTAGTACAAAGTTCCTACCATTGGGAACTTGTAAACTCAACGTTTCGGGAAGTGTTAGCGGATCATTATAATTCTTTTTTTGTTGTAAAAAAATTCAACCTGCTGCTATAGTTACGGTTCAATAGATACATTTATTTAAAGGTAAGTCAGACGGACAGGTAACCGGCGTAGAGTTAGTAAAAGATCGTGTTGCCACCCTTTGGGTATGGAACCCTAATTTGGCTGTTTAACATGAGGCTCTCGTTGATGTCTTTTCTAAGACGCTTTAGTTACGCGAAGTATTTTATATGTAGGTATATGATACTTTCAGTTACTAGAAATGAATAGGGTTGTTCAGAAATATTCATTTATTCGTTTATTTCTGCATACATGTACATAACATAAGGATGGAAAATAAATATTGTAGATTATACATGCACCCTTTAAGAGCACAGCAGTTGCAAGCGGGAAGCAGATCGCAATATTGTGTCTTTGTACCTAAAGATCAATTACTAGTATTAATTATTTTTATTAATTAGTATAAGGTTAAGATAATTGTATTTATTTATTTTATATCTTAAAAAAGAATTACCTACTATGAATGAAAAACTTTCCCCAAGGAATATACATATAATATTTAACCGCCTCCGTAGCATAGTGGCTTGCCGCTCGCTTCACATCAGGAGGTCGCGGGTTCGATTCCCGGCGGGGTCCAACTTTGTGGACTTGGTTTCGTTGGTGGTAGGGCATTTTCTGAGACCGCCTGGCTAGCTACCACCATCTTATCTCAGTCTTGCCGCCAAACATCAATGTTAACAGCATTGATGTGTTCCGGCATGAAGATAAGATAGCCAGTTCCCCATTGCGTTGGGGAATCTTGGTAAGCCCGCTTCCATCTTCGGCATCATCATCACTTACCATCAGGTGAGATGATGCCAAGGGCTTACCAATTGAGGGCAAAAAAAAAAACAGGCTGTAAAAAAATACATGTACCCACCCAATAACAAAGGCTTTACTCATCCTAATGAACAACATATTATGATTCAAACTTTACACAATTACCAAGTTTCAGACAAGGAAAACCATATTACCTTAAGTGTTTTCATTAAATCATACAAAATATTATCACCAACTCTCTACACAAAGTTGATTTAGAAAGAAAGAAAACATTTTTTTATTTATTTATTTACCAATAAAATATCGACAGGTGAAAAAATACTTTCTTACAAAATTATCTACTTAATAATATTAAAAATATGTATTAAGATCATCGAGAATCTAAATAATACTAAAGAAGTTCGTATTTAATGATAATTTTTCTGCGAAATTTTTAAACCGATCTCGTGAACATTTCCAAAAATGACACTTAATATAAATAACATTCATTCATCACGATATTATCAACTGTAGTAGGGGCTAGCCCTGATTGAGGCGTGTGCATTAATTGATTACCAGCGGACCGCGTGTACTTTTAATTGCATTAGGTGTGTGATGGATGGATGCGCGGGCGGCGGCGACGCGGCCTGGATTCCATCTCAGCACGTTTGGCCTTTGACAGGCTGCCAATAGACTGCTTTTAGGATGTAGCCTCTAGAACATTTCCAGATTATATGAATATTGGGCAACTGTTTGAAAGATTAGCTGTTGGGCCTCAGAAAAATGTGTTAAATTGATTTCTTGGAGCTCTCAACGTTTTGTCTCTCAGCAAATTAAAGAGCAGCATCTTGTCTGGCGTAATTGCCACTTGAATTCTTGAATTCCTGGTACTACACAAAATACGCACTTTATTGTCAATACATATACAAGTTGTAACAAAATTGGTGTATGACCCGTTAACTAGGGATTGTACTCATCATTCTGAGCAACTTTTGTTCTAAAAGACTCTTCATACAAAAGTGGTCAAATAAGTGAACAATTTCTATGAAAAGTCCAAAAAATAATTGCAATTTAAGTTAAGTCATATAATAAAAGTTGGTCAGAAAATGAATAGAATCCCCGTTTAGGGCGCGTTTCCACTGAGGCGGAGCGGAGCGGAGACGTGCTGAATTAACTAATCATATTGCTCGAAATTAAGTGTAGCGGAGATTTTGAGTAATCTGATTGGTCGCTTTTGCACATCTCCGCTCCGCTTCAGAGGAAACGCAGACTAACAGGTCCTACACCAATTTTCTAACAACGTGTATGTATATGCATCAAAGTCTTTCATTCTTCCCTTGCTAGTCTTGCTACCAGTCTGCGGACCACCTACCACCAAAATACAACCACTGCGACGTACTCAATAATCTAATTAAATAGTTTGCCTTATAATTAGCATATTCGATTTAGTTACATATACGAGTATGTAGTATCGATATTCTTTATAATCGTATGTATAATGTACCTCACTTTTGTAATTGAATTGAATTGAATTGAATACATTGGGTCTTTTGTTACCAGACTCAAATAAATAAACATACATCTTAAAACGACCAAAATTTACCTTATTGAAAAATATTATGTTGCTTATTAGGTCAATGTGCCAAAAATAGACTAACCTCAGGAAATTTCCTACCTTCTTAACATCCGCCTCATTAAAATTTAAAAGATAATTCAAAAAAGCTTCATTTTCAAGCAATCCATAATGAATATTGTCACTGATTTGACGCCGGGCTGTGAAAATTACAATAATTAGATAAAAATACTTAATGCTCATCTATCACCCACGGAACAGATGCTCCTAGTATAAGAATTCCGGTAATTAATATAACACATTTTATTAAATTCGTTTTAATTAATAACGACTTCATGAAGAACTGAAAAGACAGAAAAAAGGAAAAACCAGAATTTGGTCTTGGAAGAATGGTGCTATTAGTCGTTAAAAGATCTTTAATTCGGAACCAGACGACAATTTTACTCTGAAGTATAATAAAAAAATACGAATCTGGAATTCAAAATACCTAGGTACAGTCGGCTATCATTGTAGCTAAAATTCAAAGTTATATTACTTTAATATTTGAAAACATTTTTTATAAGACTAAAGTAAGTTGTCTCTTTAGAATTTAGAGAATGATCGAATAAACTCACTAATTAACTTTTCACATGCATGCATAATTAAAAGTTTTCAGTTAGTACATTCTTCGTCTCAGGTATCCTGCTTTGGCTTATACCCGGCGTAAAGATACCCATAACCCCACAGACGCGTCACTACGCTGGACGGCGGTGCACAAGACAGAAGCCGAAAAAAAAAGATTAACATAAACACATTATTATCCCGCGGCACGTATGTATGTATGTTGTATGTACATTTACTGAACTAAATTATAAAAATTGTTGGCGCTACAGCTTCACGACTATTGTCTTGAGGACTTCTTGGAAAAACTTAATCGGTATTATTGCGAATAGCCGCGTCGTAAAAACATAATTTTTGCTTCCACTTGGAGATATTTGAGCGACTTCCCAGAAACAATCACGTCGCTTGAATAGGCGAAGCCTTTGGATGTCAATAAACTGTGCAGATTAAACGTTGGCTTTAAAAAGTCTTGTCATGCTTCGCTCGATTTTAACATTAACAAAAATATATAAAAAAAAAAACAAAAAATGACAAGCATAAGAAAATGATCCAAAATAATGGGTCCAAAATTTAAGAGACCTGGCGAAAGCGTTGTGTTGGACGCATGATGAACTGTTTGTTTTTATTGGTAAGCCCTTGGCATCATCTCACCTGGTGTTAGTGACGATGATGCCGAAGATGGAAGCGGGCTTATTAATATCTGAAACTGGAATTGATAAAGGGGGGAAATAGAAAGACTGACAAAATCTACTTCAGTCTTAGGATGAAGATGAATCTATCAACAACTCGCACTTAAAAATTATCCGTTTTCGCTACAAATAAATATAAATACGAGTAAATAATAATAAACAAATAACCGGGACAAATCACACACGGTCATCTGGCCCCAAACTACGATTCCCTGTAGGTTTTATGGGAACCAGATACTGATATACATACACATATACGTTTAAAATACATACATATAATAGATATAATTCATCCAGGCGCAGAGCAAACAAATCTGCTCTTTACAGAAAATGTTTGCCCTGAGTGGGGATCGAACCCACGACTCTCGGATTAGTAGTCAGGAGCGCTAACCACTGAGCCACCGAGTCTGTATATCTACGATCTTAAACTTGATAAAGGATGATGCCTGGTTCAGAGAACCCGCTGTCAACAAGGAGAAGCGTCATTAGGCGCGGCATCAGCACATATGACGCTAATTTTTCCTGTCAAGCCTGCGCACATAGGGGCAGCTTCATACAACGGAATGATAAGAAGTAAAATTTTCGAAATGGAGGTATTCTCGAAATTTTGTGGGTATTTGCAAACTAAAATATGTACTAGATTAAATCACAAACATAGTCTTTCTATAACTACCCTCGTTAATACCGTAAATTACTATCAAAGTTCGTTTCTCTCGATCCTGCGCGTGCGGTGTTGTGCAAAATTTATTTATTTTATGGTGATTGGAATAAATCTTGGTTTACTTCGAATATGGATCATATAGAAGAAGGTATGTGGAGTATATTACATATTATATTTTTTTCTTAATAGTGATATTGGTCAAATTATCGCTATAAAACTGAATTTTATTAAAATATTAAATATTTCCTGTTTCGGCAAAAGTTAAGCACGATTGTTGCTATATGATAATAGCTAGGTATATAGTGCATAAGTAATCGTAAAGAAACCTGCTTTACTTTTGCCGAATATATTTATTTTTATTTTTTATATGCATTCAGCAATAATAGATTTTTTTTATTTTATGTTCAAATCAAGTTTCTACTTTGTTTTAAATAGTTTAATTTATTAAAATCATTTGTAAACATACAAATATTACTTTATTAGAGAAAATAATTTGAATTTCAGGATTGGAATTGCAGCAATATCAATGTACAAGGAAAAACTTAGTTGATATTCTGTTTAAAAGTAAATTCAAAAATATGGACAAAAAATTTGAAGATATTGAAGCATTTCTATTTGAAAAAACCGCTTGTCAAAAGAATCTCATGAATGCTGATTCATTACAAGCCCTGAAACTGTTCAAAATATCAATTTAAGAAAAAATGGGAAAAGCATCACCGAACGCGGTCAGTTTTTATGAAGCAAGAGTCTGGGTGGCTGTCCCAAGTTATCTCATTTAGTATGTGTCCTACGCATCAGATGCAGTCCTCGCGTCCTGGTCGCCCTGCACAAGAATTTGATTGCAGTAGTGAACAAACGAAGAGAAAAAGAACTGCCGAACTCCGTAAAAATGTATCTACCAGTGAATTGGTTTATGCAACACAAATGAGTTTAAGAAGTAGTGGCCAAAGTGATGTTGCCAATATTTTAAAAGAAGCTACTAGTAGTCCTGAGGTTATTGACAAATTTAAAAACAAATCGGAACCTCAAAAATTAACTGCCTTTCAAGCACTTTGCATGATGATTGAAGCTAAGCTTACCCGTGAACAGTATGAAGTTATTCGAAGTTTTATTAAAGATATTCTTCCCTCTTATAAAAAAGTACAGGAAGAAAAATTAAAATGTTATCCATCAGGAATATCAGTAAGTGAAACCCAAGCTGAAGTGCCAATACAAACATTATTAAATCATACAGCCGAAAAAATACTAAAAGTTCAAAGAAATGTGCTAGATATCCACAGACCTTCAAATAATGAATTAATTTTAACATCAAAATGGGGTTTTGATGGCAGTTCTGGCCACAGTCAGTATCATCAAAAGTATCTGAATGACTGCGATAGTGACGACAAATTTGTGTTTATAGCATGTTTCTCACCACTACAACTTTCTTATAACGATAAAGTATATTGGCAAAATCCATGTCCATCATCTCCTCGCTATTGTAGACCATCTCACATAATTTTTGAAAAGGAGTCTAAGTCATTAGTACACAGAGTCAAGGGTTTAATAGATACACAAATAGAAAACTTAACTAATACAGTGGTAAATTTTAATGACACGCAGTATATTATCAAACACAGGTTAATATTTAGCATGATAGACGGGAAGTTGTGCAATGATCTGACTGATACAACTTCTGCTCTTAAGTGTTATCTCTGTAATGCAACATCAAAACAATTTAATAACATAGATAGTATGATTCAGCGTCCGCTGAATGAAGATTACTTGTCATTTGGTATATCTATTTTACATTCGTGGATACGCTTATTCGAATGTTTATTACATGTGGCATATAAACTACCAATTAAGGTGTGGAGACAAAATAAATCGAATGAAAATATCGTAAAAGAAAATAAACAGAGAATTCAAGCAGAATTTAGGGAACAAACTGGTCTTATAATCGATAAACCATAACCTGGATATGGTAATACAAATACTGGAAACGTAGCTAGAAGATTTTTTTCAGATCCTGATACTTCTGCTCAAATTACTGGCATAGATAAAAATTTGATAGAGAGATTTCATGTCATATTGCAGTGCTTAAGTAGCGGATTTCAGCTTGATGTACAAAAATTTAGAAATTACTGTTTGGAAACAGCACGTTTATATGTAGACCTATTATATCCGTGGTACTACATGAGTACTAGTGCTCATAAAATTCTCATTCATGGGCCGGAGATAGTGTCCAATTGTATACTTCCTATAGGTCTATTGAGCGAAGAAACACTTGAGGCACGAAACAAAGATTTCAAAGATTTCCGGCAATTCTTTAGCCGAAAAACGTCAAGAAAAGACAATTTAGTAGATAGTTTGAATAGAATGCTAATATCATCAGATCCTGAAGTGTCTAGTTCTAGGACACTAAGTATTTCGAAAAGAAAATGTTTTCATGAAGACGCAATAAATATGTTTAAAGAAGTATAAATTACAAATTAAAAATAAAAATCGCTAAGGTTGCCTGAAAGAAGTTATTATATAGCAATGAATGATATTACCTTGTTTTATTAGAGAACATCATTTTTAGTTTAAATATCATAATTCATTCAATTATGTCTAGTTCATTAAACTTATTTTTTGCAATAAAAGTTACGTTAGGCCGCCCATTGTATCTTTTCTTGTTATATTGTATTTTAACTGTGCTATTTCTCTTTTTATTATGTAAAAAAGTATATTGAATTGTAAATAAAAAGCTTTTTAAATGATAAGTATTTTAATTATCTAGTAGTAAAATTTATTAATTATTTTATAATTTGTTATACAGTTTCATGTGAGGAGAATGTAATAAAAATAATTCAGACCGCAAACGTAAACAATGGTAATAGTTTATAATCAAAAAATTCGAACTTAGAATTAATATCATCAAACTGGGTTCGCTGCCCCACTGTGCTGCGGGCGAGTCTGTTGCGCTCGCATTTATCTAAGACTTATACCAATGTGAGGTGAGAACTTAGACTGAAAGTCATCAAAAATATTGCGATAAGTGAATTGTCTGTAATAAACGCATAGGCCCTTGTTTGACTAATTCTAGCATCAAGATCTTGATTGGTTATTGTGCAAACTAAACATAATATAATAACGAGGGTTCACGGGCGACTTGTATTAAGCGACATTTTTAGAAATGTTCAGGAGACTGATTTAAAAAAATATTTCTTAGAAAAATAATCATTAAAACTTAACTTCTTAGTATTATATAGATTCTCGATATTCTTAATATTTTAAATATTATTCAATTATTATTATTTAATTATTATGTAATCATGTATATGAATTTATTATGATTCGAAATAAAATTATATTCTATTCTATTCTATTCTATTCTATTCAGAAGTTATTTTTTGTGAGGTATTTTGTAAGAAATAAATTTTTAAAGTAGAGGTTACCTGTGTTTCCAAAAATGTCGCTTAATACAAGTCTCCCGTGAACCCTCGATAATATTATGAATATATAGATTACCTAAAAAGTATGTTAAAATATGGACCTTTACATAATATAAATTAAATTGTTTTGTACAACCCCATGCCAAAGTTTATACAGTACTGTTGTATGGCTTGGCCACTCCCTGCCTCTTTTTAAAGGTGACCTAAATAATAAGTTACACAGGAAACCCCTAAATGCTGAGGTTCGTGCAGAAAAAGTAATTGGGTAATGCCTATATTTTATTATAATTAAGTATATCGTTTTATCAGACTACTAAGTAACTCATGTACAGACCCACAGACAAATAAAAACTTATAAAAAAAATGAAATAAATACCTACTATAAATAAATACAATTATAAAACACAATAAAAACCCAAAATATTTATTGATAATTTGGATAATGTCTCCAGCAAAATGAATGGTTAAAATGTATGGATATTTTTTGTAATTTTCATTAATTGTTTAACCGTGTTTAATAATTTCCGTTTTTTTGCCGTTTGAGTCTCAGATCAAAAGTTTGTTCAGAATGATGAGCAGAATTCGTTTTCCAAATTAAATTTTAAAGTATTATCAAAGCAGCAAAAGAATTCCTAGACGAACTTCGTACCAAGAAAGTCTAGTGAAGAAATGTGCAAGACAGCAAAGAATTCGAAAGGTTTCGAAAGTCTTCCCCATTTATTTTATATTGGCATCTTTGAACCTCATATGTAATCCTCTTCACCTTTTGATCTAAATAAATATACAAGATCTAGGTCTGAAACCTATAACCCTAAACTGTGTGTTTCGAATTTGAGGATTTGATATTAATAGAATTTTTTTCTTTAGTTAGGGAGATAACGTGAAAGGTTCCTTAATATAAACAGGACATCTTTGCTTTCATACGAAACTAAAAGTATTAGAGTCTATCCACTTAAAACCTTATCGCAGCTACTTTCGTTCTTGTACCAAAAAACGCAAAAAGACGGCATTTTTTATGAAAACCACAACGGTTTATTTTTTCAGACACTAAACAAATACAACGGAGGAATAAGTGACTCGCTTGCTCGAGTTTATTGAAATCCATAAGCTCGTATTCATACTGCATATTCTGAAATGGCTCATAATATGTTGAAGGCACACTGTGTTCTAAAGTAAGGACGTTAGGTATGTTTTTGGATGCAGCCTATGTAGTAAAGCATAAAGTGATGCACTTTTGTTTGGCTCTAGCAGATGCAGAGAGAAATTGATGGAATGTTGCTAAGGAGATGTTGTAGAACTTGTAGAAGTATGTTGGTTTGAATTGTCATGTAGAAAAGGTATAGGTAGCGTGCCTATATACCTTTATATTAAAGTCAAGGTCAAATCATTTATTTGAAAATAGGGTTTCGTATTAAAACAAGTGTCATTAGGACCCTATTACTCGGTGGCTCAGTGGTTAGCGCTCCTGAATACTGATCCGAGAGTCGTGGGTTCGATCCCCACCTAGGGCACATTTCTGTGATGAGCAGATTTGTTTGCTCTGTGTTTGGGTGTATTACAATATATCTATAAATGTATGTATGTATTTAAATGTATATGTGTATGTATACCAGTCTCTGGTTCCCATAGTACAGGGAATCCTAGTTTAGGGCCCGTGTGTGATTTATCCCGAATATTATTATCATTAATAAATGTTCGCTGTCTCTCTCTCAGTCTTTTCTTCCTATAAAGTCTTATTTCAAGGCGTAATAGGTAGCAGTTTGAAGTTTTCACAGATCTGTTGTTATCGCAGTTTATAAAAAAAAAAACGAGAAGTAATAATTAAAGTTTTAAGTTTTAAAAATTTTAACAATCAAGCTAGCGATCGACAGGCCTACCTAGTACCTATACCGGCGTCCATTTCCCTTACGCATTCATAAATTATTTTTAAAACAAGTTGAAAATCTACAAGTACTTTGAGCCAGCTTCTGAAAAAAAGTGATGAACATCCAAACAGACCATTGTCAAACAAAATACATCGCCAAAAGAGTGCCAAAAAGAAAATCTTTTCCACCAGAAAGTTTCCTATTGACCGGGCACACCACTTTTCGATCGCTATGAAAAACAATAGAGCCTTAACAGCCCACGTACTGCTGAATTAGGCGTCTCCGTAAATATTATATTGTTTGCGGAGATGAGAGGGCTTATTACCTCGTGAGGCTGGGTGGGCAGGTGGGCCTCACGTAGGGTCAGTTACGGATCCAGCGGAGAGGAGAAAGGGGGGCTCGAAAATCGTAAAGCAATACAAACAATCACATCGTTCCATTGACTGACTAAATGAAAAAGTACGCCTCATCTCGTCATATTTATTACTCAATATGATCCCCAAAGAATATGTTTTATTAAGGTATTCTGAATTTTTTTTTGTGGCACAAACGAAGATTACTGCATAATTATTTTGGAGAGAAATTGTGCCATAATACTTATAATGTCAAATATAATAAAATCCATTAAAGGTGTTTTATTAACGATTGAGATTACAGTCCACTTATCTCAACTATAAAATTAACTTTCACCTTAAACTGGTAAACTACATCAGTTAGCGTTACGTAAAACTGGCGTCTTGTGTTAAGAAGTTTGTTTGTTTGTAAACTCTTTATTGATAAAATAAAATATGTACAAAACTTTAACAGGAGTAATATACAATGGCAGACTTATCCCTTACAGGATCTCTTCCAGTCAACCTTATATGTTAAGAGGAATTATGTTTTGTCATCATCTGTTCAAGGTTAAATGATATATTAATATGAATCGCTCAAAACTATAACTACCTACTTCGTTTCTTCAATTAAACTTTAGCAGGGGGGGTTGAACCTTCACGTCAGTAACTAGATTCGGGGCTGGCAAACAGAGATATTGGATGACATTTTTATCGAGTCAAGTCATATAAACCGTTGCTGTGGTTATTCGTCCGGTTATCATGACACTACCAAATTTGGTGACCAAAATAAGTAAACATGGCCTTATGAGAATATTATTTGTCTTTTCCTTTGCACTGTCATTTTATATTAAACCTAATACCTACTGCAGTTACAGACTGACTCGGTGGCTAAGTGGTTAGCGATCCTGACCTCTGATCCGAGAGTCGTGGGTTCGATCCCCACACAGGGCAAACTTTTCTGTGATGAGCAGAATTGTTTGCTCTGAGTCTGGGTGTACTATATCTATATATGTATGTATTTAAAAGTATTTGTGTATGTATATCAGTCTCTGGTTCCCAAGATACAGGGAATCCTAGTTTGGGGCCAGATGACCGTGTGTGATTTGTCCCAGATATTATTATTACAAAAGCGTAGTACTCGTAGGTTTGTTTAACATTATTGCGAAAAGAATTATCCATTGAAAATTATCACACGTCTCATAACGTCTAAATATTAAAAAATACACTATGGTTATGTGTGGCTAAAACGTGTATTAAAAATTTTAATAAAATATTGCGACTAAGTGAAATCACAAAATCTCATAATATCATTTCGATTTTCGTTGCGATAGCATACATCTGATGTATGTGCATATGTCGTGGCCAGATCATAGAATTGATCATTTCATGATGTGGCCGACCATTTCATGAAATGGTCGTATTTCATGAAATGGCCAGCTAAAACTGACCATATCGTTTAAAAGTCAACGTTTAATGATATGTCCATCCACGTTTGGCCATATCATTAATGTAGGGGTTCCATTATATCAAAGGTTTAATAAAAATTAAAAAACGTTGAAAGTTACTGGCATTCTTTAAATCTAAGTAATCTTGGTTAACAGATAAATTATACATTTTTAAAACATAGCTTTTAAGATTGATATCTACTAACCTATGAAATACTTTCCGAACTTCAAGGTTTTTACATTGCGCTCGTTTTTTGATTGACTTTCGAAAAAATATTGTAGTTTAGTATCGTAACGACATTTTACTTCTATTTTATCTTCAATTGGCGCATTATTAATAGCCTTTTTATGGTTCCGTAGCCAAATGGCAAAAAACGGAACCCTTATGGATTCGTCATGTCTGTCTGTCTGTCTGTCTGTCCGTCCGTATGTCACAGCCACTTTTTTCCGAAACTATAAGAACTATACTTTTGAAACTTGGTCAGTAGATGTATTCTGTGAACCGCATTAAGATTTTCACACAAAAATAGACAAAAAACAATAAATTTTGGGGGTTCCCCATACTTAGAACTGAAACTCATTTTTTTTTTTTATTAAAACCTATACGTGTGTCCTATGGGGTGTCTATGGACAGGTCTTCAAAAATGATATTAAGGTTTCTAACATCATTTTTTTCTAAACCGAATAGTTTGCGCGAGAGATACTTCCAAAGTGGTAAAATGTGTGTCGTCGTCCCCCCGGTAACTTCTAAAATAAGAGAATGATAAAACTAGAAAAAATATATGATGTACATTACCATGCAAACTTCCACCGAAAATTAGTTTGAACGAGATCTAGTAAGTAGTTTGTTTTTAATACGTCATAAATCCTAAACCGCAAATTACCTTTCATTCAATTAACTCAAATATAAAAAATATAAAGTTCAAGACATGTGTGATTATGAATTTATACGGAACCCTCGGTGCGCGAGTTCGACTCGCACTTGGCCGGTTTTTATTATTATTAATTGTACGCCGCCGCCATGATGCATCACAAAAACAAAAAGATATCAGCGCCTCTAACGGTGGAAACTGTAACTATTTACGATATGATCACTAATGCTAGACCATTTCATGAAGTAGTCGTGCGTTTAACTGTACATATATCGTCAAACGTTGATGTATTCATTGATCTGGCCAGACCATATCATGATGTAATCAGCGAATATTTTCCATTTCATGAAATACAACCATTTCATGAAATGGTCGGCCACATCATGAAGTGATCAATTCTATGACCTGGCCACGACACATACACACTGTATAACATAAAAAAAAAACTTTTAAAAAGTATATGTTAAATATTCTGATGACTTATATTTCATTTTTGATTGTAATGAAAAGTTTACAAACTGACAAACAAAAAATATTTATAGTAGTATAATAAAATACATATATTTGCGTTGCGGTAAATTGCTACAATGGAGTCCTTAAGTTCAAACCTACTCTTCGCATTATTAAGAAATCAATCAGCTGATATTTTAAATAATTTTACACTACACCTACTTAGAAATTACCTTAATACTTTATCAAATTTGAGGCAGAAAGTACGTCATTACTATCGTACAAATATGCGGGAAGAAAACGCGCTGAGCGGGAGGGAAAAGTGTATGAAAATCCATTACTAACGTGTTTTATTTTTATTTTGGGTAAGACTAAGTATGTCGGTAAACTAAATGTAAAATGGCTAGCAGTTTTTAAGCCACTAGCTTTTTCTAAACATTATTTTGAAAAAAGAACATGTAATTTTAGCGCCATTTTTCAATTTGTGTAATATTGTGTGTTGTGAATTCAGTTGGTTAGTCGAAATGTCGTCAAGTAGCGAAAGTGAAAATATTTTTTATTTTCCTCGTAGGTGTAGTATAAAGCACTATGTATCACTCGGAAGAAAGTGCGATTCCCAAACTACATCTCTCGTTGGTAATCGGTCACTTTCTCCCCTTGATGAACAATGTACTATTATACCTGAAATCAAATTAGTATTGTATATATCTTTATTCGTACCGTGTTATTTAAAAAAAAAGTACAATAATTAACAGTCAGCAGAACTCAACGTAAAACAAGTCGTGTTCGCAGAGTTCGTTTCATATACGATAAATCTCGCTTCGAAATAATCCTTGCAGTATCAACATTGACTATGAGTTAATATAGTCTATTTTCATTTTCATGATTTTTTTGTCTGACTCTATTTTCAATAAAGCATAGAAATTTTGAAATTGCTTTTATATTTTAAAAAAATACTCATGCTTATGAATCAGGCCTTGACGTTTCGCTCATCCTCACAAGTAATTTTGATGAATTCAAAATTATGGTATCTTTAATGATGAAAACCAGAGAGAGATGCGTCACCGCTCAAATTACGTAATCAAAGTACATTGATAGCGTGTTTTAAAATCAAAAGCGTTATGAGGTAGGCTTGCAAAGTAATTGTTATTAAAATTGTTTTTTCTTATTCGTAAAAAAATTTAACAAACTTTAATAAAAGCATTGTTAAACTATATTGTTTACATAAAATCTTTATTTTTTTATGAAAATATTCCAGACTAAACAAAAACTCGACGCAACCACAGAAAAAAAGGGGACGCAACAAATGAAAATCAAAGGAAAAAAATTCGCACGCAAGCTAGCGTAAAGTGAGGTAGACTTGGAACTGTTACGAGTACTGAAACTGTTTTTATTATTTATCAATATTTTTAACAAAGTTACTTTATTATTTATTTATCGTTCATGAAATACTCCAGAGAAAACAAAAAAACTTTTTTCAGTCTCGCGAAAACCTGACGCAACCAATGAATTTCGAAGAAAAATAAAAACTTGATGCATGCAGAGAAGAAAAACATATGCGAAAAGAAAGGTTCAACTTGTATGTGCCAAAAACTCAGCAATCAACACGAACAAAGCTTTAGGAGAATCAACAATAGGTATCATGCGGCTTAAGCAGTTACCTGTTCATGAAAAAATTAATTATACATTACTGACTGAATATTTCTTAGATACTGATCTGCAAAAATTTGTAAAACACGATAAGGAAATTGTGTGTCAGTATATATATTTGCCTAATAACTCGACCCCAATCGCAAACTCCAAATCAGTGGAGAATCAGAGCCTGTAGCCAAGACATGAAGACAGACTAACAGACTGACAGTTCTTTTCGACTGAACAGATACATACAATGACTATGTTTGACTATGTTTTAGCAGCTATACTAACGCACAAAAAATAATCTCTTACAGGATACTGTGATGTTATGTTAACTTGATAGCAAATATTAGTTACGTTGCAATCTCAATTAGAATTTGTATATGCGATTACCCATTTATTTAAAGAGTTGCGACTTCGGTAAAGTTATTGATTCTAAGGTACCTATCTACTGGCACACATTTTGTTCGTGTTGATTACTACCTATATGATAACATAGAATAACAAATAAAAATAGTAAGCAGAATTTTTACGAATATAAAAAGGGGGTCAAATTGTATTAATGGTTTTCTGGTGGTTTTATGAATTAGGCATTCTGTGAAACGGAAATACGGCGTCAAACATATGCTGGTAGCTACGACAACTAAGGAAATCACTTACTATAACTCCGACAGTTAAAATAGTAAAATATACTATAACTCAACTAAATATACTATAACTCCGACAGTTAAAATAGTAAAAGTCGAATAACTCGAAAACCAATCCGATTTTTACCAAACATATCTAAAATATATCGCGATGAATATTGCTTTTACTTTTAAGTGGAAAAAACGCATTCGAGCCGGTCTATTCGTTTTAGAACTAAGATTTCACATTGGGACAGACATAATAGTACTCAAAGCCCATGTAACACCCCTCTTTTCGTCAGGGGTTCAAAAAGCTCAGTTATGTCAGTAAGCAAACGTATACATATTACGCGATTCACTTGATAACGCGACTATGACCGACACAAAAGCGAATTAGTTTACTGCGAATGTACGTTAGGGGTCGTCGGATAATCACGTGAGGCTCAAATCACGAAATAACACAAGGGGGGGGGGGGGTGCTCTGAGATATAACGTGTATTTATTTTTTCGTTGTACGCGCGATTTCTAAAGTAATTTCCAAACGTCGGACTGTCGTTGTTATGTTGTTTTTAACTCTTCCCAAGGTTCGAAACGCCGAAAATTTTTATCACGGTGCTTAATTTTCCAGAATTTAATTACATTATACCTGTATTTAAAGATAATATTTTGTACAAAAAAATACACGTGATTTTGGGTGAGGGGTGGGGGGTAGTCTAAAACATCACCACGTATCACCAGGGGGGAGGGGGATCTAAAAAGTTGCTAAAAAACATCACGTGATTAATGGACGGCCCCTTACTGCGAAAAATATATTTTTTGTCGCATGACTTACGCGTTTTTGAACTTTTTATATAATTCGGTCAGCCCAAATTGAGAAGCCAAATTTTTTTTTCGTTCTAGCAAAGTTATACATCAAAAGTTTTTCAGATTTACGGCTTACACTTTAAATAACATACGTCCTATAGCGTAACTTTTAATTCCCTATAATACAGCACTGGTAGGAGCTTACTTGTGAGACTGAATAACTATCTCGTAACGCAGTAGGAACTTGCTTCAATGTACCTACATATTTCGCAGTAGCGTAGTTAGCAGTAGCGTAGCTCGCAGTAAAGTTTTCGCTGTAAAATTTTGCGCTGTTGTGCTTTTCGCGGTCATGTAATCAAGTCGATCTAAGGTAGGCAAGCACAAGCACTATGATTACTGTGACGACGTTGTAGAAAGCACAAAGGCTGTGTTTTGCGATTCTCATTGCGGCGGATTGCTGACTTGGCATTGCGTGGTACGTGTTGTGAATCGCTCCTCTCCAGTCTTCAGTTTTCTACTTTTGTCTAAAAATGCGAGATATGGTAAACGTCTTGTGCTGGCAATGGATAATACGAAAAATCTGAATTTACTCTGAAACTTCACGAGAGAAAGTTTTTGTTCGCTGACAAGCGACAGATTGTAGATACTACACCTGTCCCAAAAAAAATTGAATTCCTCTACTTGAAGTTTGCTTTTCTTCAAATCGTGAACTTAACAAGCTTGGATATTTGTTTTTGGATCATTTTAACTCTGGATGGATTTTGAATTTATAAAAAAAGTTTATGAGTAATGACGTCATAGTTTACTATTTCATTAGAAACGTTTTCCGACAAATTGTGATTTTTGCCATTTGATAAAAAACTCAGATGACTAGTTATCATTTCATATATCTACCAAGAGTGAAATATCAACTGTTAACCTTGTTACGGCGTTATAACGTGATAGCGTCGTTGTACATACCTACGGAGATTAGATTTAGATAGATAACTAAGTGAGTAGGTAGTAGTGCTCATGACGGTAGCATACGATAGTGTGGGCTGCACAATATTTATGGGTACCTATGATTTAAACTATCGCCAATTTAACTGGTTTTGCATTTCTTATACTTATAATAAGGGTTTTTCCGCAAAATAGTAGATCTGTCGCCAAAATGTAATTGCCAAACAATATAAAAAAACCATAATAAATCACTTATAATCATCGGGGTATATTATCAAGTGTCAAATATGTAGGTAAATATTTTTGTATTCATTATAATAGGTTTGTCCTGATACTCGTAACTGTATAATATAAACTTTTTCAATTAATTTGATGAAAATTAATTGAAAAAGTTTATATTAATTAGATGATACAAGTTGATGACAAATATAAACTTTGCTGACAAAAAATATAATTCCCAATATTTAATACGCATTAGATATCACGTTATTTTTTAACTAGCTGTCGCAGGTGACATTGCCCGCGTCGAGTTTGAAACACATTATAATTATGGTACTTAAGTACCCAACTAACACATTAGTGGAAATTGCAGCTTTTGTTAGAACTTTGAGGAGCATAGCGGTTGTATAACGACATCGCATTTCGCCTTGAGTTCTAAAACAGTGATAAAAAAGCGTTAAACCTTGACTGCAGCTTTAACACCTTTTGAGACACCTTATGGCTCTAACAGCTGTGCTATGGTTACATTTGTATCCCTTTTGCCACTCTTGATCATGCAGTGGTGAAAATTATATCTCTTTTATCACTCCTGACTAAGTCAGAGCTTATTTGGTGCATTTTGGCACTTACAGCTGTATGGGATAGAAAACTAGAACTGATTTATTTCTAAAACACGTACTTTTCACCCTTTTAGAGCGAGCAGTTGCTTTTGTGCAATATAAGTCTATAACAGATATATTAATGACATTCAGGCCTAAATTTCCACGTTTTGGAACTATTATACGGTCTATAGTGTTTAAATATATAAAATTATAGCTTTATGTGCCAACTCCATTAAACTGATACAAGAAACATAAAAAACGGTCAAGTGTGTGTCGGGCCACGCGCAGTGTACGGTTCCGTAGTACTTAGACAAACACTGCTACAAAATTTACTACTACTCGTTAACTTGTAAAGTCTGAAAAGTGATGGTTTTTCTTTTAATTTCGTTATATTATATACTACTGCCGTGAATTTTTTCACATTTCTACGCATGACTTTAACAAAAATGTGCACTTTAAAGCATAATATTTCGAAAACGGATCCCTGAATCGAAAAATGATTTTCGCAAACCCACAATATTTTTAAAAGACCTATCCAATGATATCCCACACCATATGATAGTCGAGAAAAAAAACATCCACATTTCACGTGTAAGGGAGGTACCCTGAAAACAATTTTTCAATTCAATTTTCTTTGTCGGCGTGATTAATATACATATCCGTGCCAAATACAGCTCTCTAGTACTAAAGTAGTCTCTGAGTTAAGCCGCGTACAGATAGACCGACAGACAGACGGACATGGCGAAACTATAAGGGTTCCTTGTTGACTACAGAACGAAAAAAATAATAACTAGATATAACTTAACTACTCCAGAATAAAACGATAAATCATTAAAAACTACAATCAACTGTAACTTTCGGTATTTGACATACCGCTAAAATTGGAAAGTCCTGGTTTCATGTAAAATAATGTTTTACCACTGTGTTAAATAGAACCCTAATTCGGATGTGTGCTGTGCAGTACTGAGCTTTAAATGATATCAGATTAGCTCACTGAATCACAAATTTCGATCCTATAGACATGTTAAGAAGATAATAACTATACAACAGTAGTTTTTATTGCTCATAGTGCTAGAAGAGTTCTATTGTGGTGAAAATTAGAATCTAAGACTGCAACAGCAAAACGCCATTTTTGACAATGAATTTTATGTGTTTTTCTAAAATTTGTTACTATAAACACTCTACATAATTTGTTTGAGGCCTGATAATGGATTCTCGTGTTTATAATATACACGAGCGAACTTAAATAGGCGTAATTAGTAACAAAACTGAGATATAAAAGAAAAAATAAATAAAATAAATGAATCAATTTTACGAATTTTACGCTTAATTGATGGCGCATTAACTTTTTACCCAAAACATTGCATATATTTCACGATAAATCTAATTCCCAACTGTTTATACACACGAACAATTCGAAACTTCAGGATAAATATATGTTCACAAAAACTCCACCATTATTTAAGTCAAATGTCAAATATTTCATTGCCATTATTTGTTCTACAATAAAACTGACTACTAAAACAGATAATAATCACCCCACAACCACTTCTGGAATATTTTGCTAACCTCATGAGAAGAATGATTTTGATCGAGTGAATGATTTAGAATCATATTCGTTCAATTAAGCAGCCAAAGTAAGTTCCTTAAGCGCTACAGGAACCGAATTACAGCTTTCATCCGCAATTTTCGCTATTCAAGCACTTTACGATCACTGTTAAGCAGTTTTTATAGAACTGTAGGCTGCCGAAAATTGGCGCCCCCCTAGAGGCATAAGCCTCTAGGGGGGTATATAATATACTAGGGGGGTTTATAAAGGTTCCATAGCGCGCTATGGAACTAACAAGTTACAGCTATAAGACGCAATCGGATACGCTATAAAGCCCTTGTGCAACCCATTTGTGTTAGTTGGGTAACCTCTGGCTCAAGGCATCAAATTCTTAACATTGCAATAATAGTGTGAAAAATAATCGTAATAAAATCGAACCATCAGGGATATTTATGTTTTACCGTCCACTTGTAAATTTCGAACATGTGTTTTCTCTGGTGATGACTCTTTCAGAACCTAGTTAAAATGTATTTTTTAAGATTTCTCTTTTATACTTACATACCGTTACTGGAAGCACTTGCAATATTAATGTGTTAGATTTGTTACGTAATTACTAAATAATCATACATGAAAGTATCAATTTAAGTTATCCTTATTTTATAAAATTATCAAATCTTCTATACTTTAAGAGTGTGCGTAGTGTAAAAGACATACAAAATATTTTCTTGCCCACACCCCGGACACTTCATACAAACGCGCCATTGTTTACTACATAGATATTCATGTTTGTACACATGTATGCGTGATGTACTAGTGTTGAATCGAGGTTCAATAACCCCTCATTGTTCTTTATTGTTAGCTAGACTTTTACAAATAAAATGAAGGCTGTATACACCAGATAAAGCTGTTTAGCCATAGAAGCCTTTAGCTCTTTCCTTAAAAAACGAAATTGTCTTTGGTTAATAAACTGTACTTTGGTTTGCCAACGCCTTGACAAATGGTCACAATCGGTCACACAGGGGGGTGAAGTAGCCTTCAGAGAGCGGCCGGGAGTGTTCATACTGTGTAATGTCCTTATACTGTGTTCTTTCTTGTGCCTAACACTGATAAACCATATTGTAAATCATCAGAATCTCTTGCCCATATAAAAGTTTCTTCAAAAAAACGCATTTACTTAAAATAAAGAGTCAGGACAAAGAGACGCGTCGCGATGCGCAAAGCTTGAAGACGTAGGCTATTCTGTTTCGATGCCCAAAATTTGAAAAACAAATCAATGAGCGAGATTTTCCAACCAGAAGATAATTTTCACACCTCGAAAAATTTACGAAAACGTAGGATTTTTAAATAAATTTTGAGTAGGTATTGTCTTAATTTTTTATGGATTATTTGTTATCGTATGGGCAAGTTATGAGGAGGAAAGAAAATCGTATGACTAGATGGGTGTAGGATGGATTAGTGGGAAGAGAAGCAATAGGAGATAAAGGCTGGAATGTGGTAAGTATAATATGAGTATGAAAAGAGTGAGCACTGAGGTTAGTGTTAGAAGAGATAAATGGAAGAACCATGTTGCGCTAAATGACTGGGGGACAGGGCAAAAGATGATGTATTGTAATTCCAGGTAAATATGTTGACTGCGCCTGAACGCCCTGGAACCTCGAATGTGATATTTTTACCCATTTAGAGAACTTATGTAATCCTTAAGTAACATAGGAATTGAGATTTCAAAAATCCATTCTTAGTACACCTGTCATCTATACTACTCTACTACTACATATCTATCTATCAGCCGAAAGACGTCCACTGCTGGACAAAGGCCTCCACCAAGGATTTCCACACCGACCGGTCCTGTGCGGCTCGCATCCAGCGGCTTCCTACAACCTTTACCAGGTCGTCGGTCCACCGAGTCGGAGGCCTGCCCACACTGCGTCTTCCGGTGCGCGGTCGCCATTTTCGACTCTACTACTACAATTAAAGATAGTAGCTTGAAAGGAAAATAAGTTCTTAAGAGTATTCTTAGAATTTTAAAATTTTCTATTTCCGTCTTCAATTCAGTGGTTTACGTTATGTGTTATCAGTGTGTCTGACAGGCACTAAGTCACGGCACTGTTTTATATAGGGTGACTTTAAATTAGTTCTTGATACCAAAGCATATGCATGTGCTCATGATAACAAACAAATTTCCCTAAGAGACCCATAGTCAAATCGCAAAAAAAAATTTGGACTGTCCATACAAATCGAGCAACTGACCGGCTAAATTAGTATGAAGAGTCCAAATATTTTCTTGCGATTTGATTATGGGTTCCTTAGGGAAAGTTGTTTGTTATCATGAGCACATGCATAGCCTTTCGTTTCAAGAACTAATTTAAAGTCACCCTATAGATATAGTTACAAGTGATGTGTGGATTTTATAGATATAGCGGCGTTACGAGCAAGTTAACGAAAAGATAACGATAACATTCGTTACTACTTGAAATAATGCGTGATACAGGAATTTGACAAGTTTAACTAATCCTTTACTTTATAATATATAGATAGGTGCCTTCATGTACATAAGTACCTTCATGTACATAAGTACCTAGATACTTCATTTTCTGATGGACGTATTTTTTATCGCTGGTTTTTTTAGTTGTTGATCGGTAGTATCGTTGTTGAGGAACAAAGGAAAATAAAAACCCGAACACTTTAAATACAGAGTGTAAAACACAATATTGGGATTTTAGTTATAAGACTAAATCACTTTGGTTCTAAGTCGCTGCTAAAATTGCCAAATTATTGTTGTTCCTAACAAGGTTCGGAACCGGTTAACAAATACCGGTGAATTTCGTTCGAATTTCGGTTAACGATTCCGTTCAGGTTAAGCCCGGTTTCCAGCTAAACTGGTAAATTTGAATAAAATATCGGTTAATCAGGGAGCGGTTTTCTAACCGAAATAAGAACGAAATTAACCGGTTAAAACCAAAATTAGTTAAGTTCAGGCGCGCCGCGCGGGTACCAGTCTTCTGCTCACTTTCTCGCATGCTTTCAATTGATCGCACGCGGCAAACATGCCTACAATATCGCAAATTCTTCAAATTAACCGGTTGATTCCGTTCGAACAGAAACATATCGGTTCTGGTTAAACCGGTTAAATATACCGGTAACCGAAACCTGAACGAAACCCTAACCGCAATTATTTCGATATAGGGACCTATGACCGAACCGGTTAAAAAAAAACCGGTTTCCGAACCTTGGTTCCTAAACGTAACACTTGGAAATCGAATTATTTTTACAATTTCACGAAAGTCGCACAAAACAAAAGTTGTTCTATTTTTTACGAGTCGAAATGACTGATTATAAAAATAAATAAAACATTTGTGAACTAAAAGTTTTTTTTATTATTATTAGAGATTTGATTGCGTTTGGCAACACATCACCATAATAATTTCTTTATTCAGTTATGTGACGAAGCCGTGGAAGATGTATCAGGCAATCTCAAACAGTGCCTATTCACTCGCGCTCGCGATTTGAAGATACCTAAATTACCTATATGAGTCGGAGAACACAGAAACCGGTCGAGGATTCCACTCCTTGGCCGTCCATAAACTATGAAGCAAAGCGCTTTGGCCACAAGAAACCAATAATCAAAATAAAAAATATATAATTTTTTGGACTTACAATCAAAATGCACAACAATCAGCAGAACCTACTTACAATAAGTAAGAATATACGAGGAGGGATCAAAAACTAGTGAGAATGAGATAGAATATAATGACTATTGATATCTTAATAATTTATTTTTCTACATAGTCTCCGAGTCTCTCTACACACCGAGTCCAGCGCTTTTCCAAGGCTTCAATCCCTTTCAAAAAAAAAAGTTTTGTCTTGGTCCTACAAAAAGCTCTCCACGGAATCCATCACCTCGTTATCGTCTTCGTACCTGTTTCCCCTTAAGCATTCTTTCAATTTGGGGAACAGATAAAAATCGCTAGGCGCCAGATCTGGCGAATAAGGGGGGTGGTCAACCAATTTGAAGCCAGCTTGTTGAATGTCAGCCATCGCAACTGCCGAGCTGTGCGCGGGTGCGTTGTCGTGATGAAACAACACGCCCTTTCGAAGTTTCCCTCTCCTTTTCTCTTTGATGGTATTCTTCAACTTGAATATTAATGCTGCATAATATTGGCCTGTAATAGTGGTTCCACGATCCAGGTAATCAATCAACAATATCCCTTCTGAGTCCCAAAATATTGAGGCCATAACCTTGCCAGCCGATGCCATGGCACGAAACTTCTTCGTGGTCGGTGATGATGGCCGTTTCCTTTGTGAAGATTGCTGTTTTGTCTCGGGATCAAAATGATGGACCCATGTTTCGTCCATTGTTACAAAACGAGACAAAAAGTTTTCAGAATCTTCTTGAAACTTGTCCAACAATGCCTTCGAAATGTCAAGTCGATTTTGTTTCTGACTGTCTGTTAATATTCTCGGCACCCATCTTGCGGAGACTTTTCTCATATTCAAAGATTGTTTCAATATGGATTGAATACTTTCATATGAAATGCCTGTTTCTTGAACTAAGTAACGGATGGTAACTCTTCGATCGCTCAATACAATTTTTTCGACTTTAACAACATTTTCTTGGGTGACTGACGTCGATGGGCGGCCGCAACGATGTTCGTCTTCCGTGCTCGTTCTCCCTACTTGAAATTGAGAAGCCCACCTTGCGACAGTGGAATACGGCGGAGCAGACTCTCCTAATGTTGCCTCCAAATCGCAGTGAATCTCTTGCGTCGTTAACTTTTTTAAACAGAGGTATTTAATAACGGCTCGCACTTCGTTTTTCTCCATTTTCGAGAACACGTTCTGACACGAAGGAAACAAATGAATACATTAAAAAAAAAAACAAAAGAGAATCGATTTTTTTTTCTTTATTAATATTACAAATATCTGAGCTATGCCTGCCAGTATTCATTTTTTTTCTTACCAAGGAGTATATATATCGTTCTCACTACTTTTTGATCACTCCTTGTACTATGTAAGGTAGGAGACCCAAATAAAGCCTATGCCCCAATAAGGCCTAGGTTTCAAATTTCCTGCTTAGACATTTCAAATAACCGCGAAAGTTTACAGTGGTGTGCGTAAGGATGTATCTGACACATACAAGAATAGCGAGCGCCGCTTACGACGAGTATGTCGGAACATGTAGTCGAAAACAGTCGGGACGCGGAGAATACACCCGTTTTATAAAATTTCTACAGGTAATGCTGTAAGTATTTAATTTTTGCACGCATGCCGAGATTTTTTTTGTGTGTTATTTAGTTTAAAAGTTTAGTAACCCCTACATAAGCATTTATACGCCATTTTTTCTTACACATACGACAGGTCCAAATAAGGCCTATCAAAATAATATAAGTGCAAATAATATCAAATGGATGACATGCGGCAATGCCTTGCTTGTAATATCTGGTAGGTATCATCAGCTGTGTGTTGGCTTAACCCCTGTTAATAAAAAAAAATACTGTTCAGGAGATTGCTTGAAGAAAATGAAGAAAGGAAGGATAATACGTTGAGACGATTATCAAGACTGATTATAACGCCCAAATATGATTACTAAAGGATCTTACTAAATTTAAATAATATTACGTTGATATGTTTTAATAACTGAAGTTTAATGATTGTTTTTTCTTTTTTTTAGTATGAAAGGCCTTATTGCGACATGGGTCTCCCAATAAGGCCTAAAGGACTTTTTTTATATTTTGATTCACAGAAGTCCGATTTTTGTTTTTTTAACGTTTCAACTATATTTATTTTAAAGTTTAATCAATAAAGATTAATATTTCGAAAGATGAGTGAGTTTTTCTTAAAAACCTTCTAATTACGTCAAGATAAAAATAAGTTAGGCCTTATTTGGGTCACTTACCTTACTTCGCGAAAAGTACGAGTTGCAAAACGTACAGTACGCAAAATTTACAAATCTCAGAACGTATATATGTATATTCGTACGTTAGTGTTGGGGTTTTTACAATAGTTCATATGTTTTGCTAAAACAGAAAATACAGAGAAAGAAAAAGAAAATATAGTTGCATAGAATTTATATTCACAACCAACACTACTGGGGCATGGATCTCTTCTTATAGCTAGGGAAGGTTAGGTCATTCTCCACACACACAGGGTCCAAGTTTGGATAGTGGTAAGATGTGATGTAGTAGTAGTAGTAGTAGTAGTAGTAGTAGTAGTAGTAGTAGTAGTAGTAGTAGTAGTAGTAGTAGTAGTAGTAGTAGTAGTAGTAGTAGTAGTAGTAGTAGTAGGTATAAGGTGATACACTGACTTTCAAAAGGGCTTGTCACTCTGATAGATCACCTAAGTAGAGATCAATATTTTCAGGACCCTCTAAGTTTAAAAAATGTGCGTGGTATGGAACCTGATCACTCAGTCTTTGCCGAATCTGAGTAGATGATTCAATGGCTCTCAAAGTGTCTTGAAACTGTGCCTATTCATGAGATCTGAGATGGTCTGAGATCGACAGGAGTTATTAATTGTTTAATTAAGCAATGACTTTGTTATCTACCTATCTAACTGTCTTATCCACCTGTTGTTTGTATTGTTTTGCAATAAAGATTTTTATTATTATTATTATTATTAAGATATGGTGGGTGTAAAACCCTTCACCGAGTCTTTACTGAGCTTGATCAGGCGACTCAGCGGCTTTCAAAGTAGTTTGACGCTGTGCCTGTTCATCCACGTGTAGATCACTATCAACAGGAACCTCTAAACTTCAAAGATGTGCCTGTCTTGAAATTTAGCAGCTTTTAAAGTGACTCGACCCTGTGCCTTTTCGATTTTGAGATTTTTCAGGCGTGAAAATTGTTTACTGAGTCCTTGTTGGGACTAAATAGGGTTTCATAGATTATTAAAGCGGCTTGATGCTTTGCCTGTTCATCTAGGCGAAGATCAGTATCAGTAGCAGCCTTTAAGTTAAATCATTACTCATTACTCAAATCGGAGTATGTGCTTCAGCATCTTTTTAAGCGGCTGGATACTGTACCTGTTTACCCAAGTGGAAATCAATTTCGAAAGGAGCTTCTGAGTTTCTATGCCTGGCGTAAAACTTATGCACACAGGCTGTACTGAGTATGAGTAAGTAGTTCAGCGGCTCTCAAAGAGGCTTCATATCTGTTTATCCAACTGGAGATCAGTATCTACAGGAGCCTCTAAGTTTCTGAGACTTGGCAGGTATGAAACCTCTTGATTGACTCTTTGCTGAATCTAAATACGTTATTTAGTTGCTGTCAAGGCAAGCTCCTGCATTTTCAATTCGGCATTATGCAAAGTCTCTGCGTTTGAAAATATTGCCGCTCCCCTCGATTCACTTGGTTCCCCTTACTAGATCCACCGGTGGATTGAAATGCACTCTTTAAGTTTCGTGCTACAGCGGCCTAACCTTTATGAAATTGAGAGAGAGGAGCAATTTAAATCTTTGTTAATTTGCATTTGTTTCATCGTAAGATAAATTTTCCGGTTCTATGTAAATATTTTAATCTTGCAAACTGAAATTTTGGGAATTAATCTGTTCGTATCTATATATTGTTGAAAAATTATACCTGGATATAAATTTTTATATTAGTATTAAAAAAAACTTTGACTAACCTGAGAAGAAAAAGAAATGACTAGCCTAATTATAAATATTATATTTTCATCTTGCAAACTGGTATTTTGGGAAGTGGTCATTTTGTGACTCCAGTTTTGCTGTTTTAATCGATATTTTTAGCAAAAATATAGGTACCTAAATATACATATATTAATATTTTAAAAATATTTGACTAAGCAATTATGATACGAACCAGCCTGCCTAAAAGCAACTTTTAACTCAAAAATTATAATTTATATTAGAGATCGATGTCAAGCCTAACTGTTATAACTATAGTTAGAACTTATCGTGTGACAACGTTTGTATGAAACTGCTGTCACGCCTATCTGTTTTTTGGAATAAAATGAAAAATACGATCATTTTCAAAAAAAATATTGAGACCTCTTGTCGTACTCGATTTTTGGACACTTTGTGATTTAAATCATTTCAATACACCATGTAGTTTATTTTCTACATAATAAAACTTGTTTAAAACTTTAAACCTCATTATCTCAGATTGCCCTTTTTTGAGATAGTACAGATTCGTAGGACACGGCAGATTATAACCTTTCCTTGGCCTATGCCTGGTCCGATGATGAAATGGAGGAGCGGGTATAAGATTATGAAGTTCGTGAGAACACTCTCCGAATGAACCCTGTAAAATACCGATAAGCAGGCGACTTTTTGGCAATGCTCGAGGCTTTGGAGCTTGTTAGAAACAAGTTCCTCGTCGCCAATATAGATTAATCCTTTTTGCTGAAATGGAAGTACTTACTCGTTGTTATTATCCGTCTTGAGACTGCCAATAAAAAATGATTAGGTAAAGTTTTGGAGTCTGTAGAAATAAATATATAGGGTGTCTTTAAATTAGTTCTTGATACATACCAAATGTGCTCTTGATAAGCAACATTTCTCCATAAGGAACCCATAGTCAAGTCGCAAAAAAATGTTGGACCCTCCATACAATGTCAATCAAATGTCCGGCCAAATTAATATGAATATTCCACTTTTTTGCGATTTGATTATGGGTTTCTTACAAAAATGTTTGTTATCATGAGCACATGCATAGCCTTTCGTATCAAGAACTAATTTAAATTCACCCTTAATATCGTATATAACTGCATTCAGAGGCATACTACTAACTGATGCCTCCGACTGCAATTATTAATCATATTTGATTCGATGAATTTTACAGATTCTGACTGTTTTACGAGAGAATTTTACGATAATTTCAGGAAAAGATTTTTTATCACTCTACAAGTACAATGAATTATCTTGTTTCCATGTTTTTAGTTAATATAATAAGGTGTTTTGATTATTTTATAAAAAAAATATGTACTCGTAATTGGTAAGCCCTTGGCATTATCTCTCAGTATTTTACAGAAATATGTACTTACTATTTTATAAATAAATCATTAAGCGTTTTTAAACCCAGGAAAACCTGTTAAAACCTTCGGTTCAGCTAGTGCGATTTCGTGCTCTCTAAAATGAGAATTTTACTTTCTCAGCGACTTTCGTAAAATATTATTTCAGATCCGTCATTTCACGGTGATGCTCGAGCCCGAGATAGACAATTTCGAATCGATTCGGAATTTCCTTACAAAAGATAGGTATCGTGATACGGCGATGATGTTGTGTAATGTGTAGGTGCCTATACAACTTGTAATCTTATCAAGGTCTTTCTCTGACGTTCAATACTGAACTATTATTATTTTTTAATGCGGAAGGTAGCAAAATAATGATGGCCAACTTATTTTTTGGCCAGATCCCCATTGCGTTCGGGAACTTGACTAATATACTCGCTGTTCCACTGCATCTACTCTTATTATTTAATATAGGAATCTTGGTAAGCCCGCTTCCATCTTCGGCATCATCATCACTTACCATTAGGCTTACCAATTGTGGATTAAAAAAAACCCTTATAGACATCTGAAATCCCAGAAGTATTATCGGCACCTTGCCGATACTTGAGGCCTAAGATAGAATGCCTCTTATGGCGGTAATTACGCATTGTATCTCGCGCCACCCGCCGGAATACAGCACACCACTTCTTGGCGACAAGTATAGGTAATAAGGTCCACTACCACTAGTTTAGCTTAGCGACAAAAATATTTATTAGTATGATCTTGATTCTACTTTGACTTGTATCATATTCTATGATATAGATGGCTGGATTATTTGACGGATGATACGAATATGAAAGGAGAGAGCACTGAGACGACAGAAGAGATGAACAGAAGAAGAAAACATGTTGCTCTAACCCCAAGTTAGTGGAAACAGTGATCATATTCTGTAACAGATTTTTTGCACGTGTACTTTTTGTAGCATACTGCTTGCTTCTGATCGTTACAGTTTGGTAGTAACTAAAGGTTGGTAGTACTAAAACTTCTATAAAATGCAAATAAATAGAGGCATTTCTTAACTAGGTATTCAAAAAATTTCGCGCTCGCTGCGCTCGCGACTTTTTATATTAATGATCTAATACCATCGACAGCTTCCGCGACCGATACGGATACACTCAAAATTTGCCCTCCCCTGAAAGAAATCCTGGATCCGTGCCTGTTCGGCTTTGAAAAAAACTCACGGCTCCATTTTATTTTCCACCAGGTTACAGCTAACTGCAGTACACTACTTACAGATTATTTTCCTGGAAAAGTGCTTTTAAAGTTACTGAACCACCTGAGATATAGAAGAGAAGTACTTATTAAAAAGTTTCTCTTCACAGTATAAAGCGAATGAACACTTTGTGTAGTCAGAAATATAAGTTTCACTTTAAATAAAATACCTTTTACGATCAATTCCAAACAGGAAGATATGGGTGACATATCCTTAGAACGAGTAACTTGTATCGTTTTCATAATGTTGAATAGCTCTCACCCATACCTACTCGTTTCATTTATATTCTTGTTTAGTACTCGTAAAGACTTAGGCACTTTTTTATTAGTAAGTAAATAAATTGAAATTCATATAATTAAATATATATATATATGACATATGTATATATAAGTGCGGGAAGCGGTCGTGGCTAAGTGCAGTTTGCGTGGTCGCTTCCACGCAGGTTCACTGACTACAGACACGGTCATAACCTGGATGGGTTATACTGTTATTCAGCACAATGTCATGCCACAAGCAGGGCATTAATCAGCTGATCGATTTGGGTGAACAGTCCAAAGCGGTTGGATGCCGGGACTCTGTACTGAGCACACGTTTGCCGAGTTAATTTTTCAATTATTTCCGTTTCAGAGTAGTTTCAAAGTTATTTTTGTGATGGGGATATAGCTGTGATTCAGATTCAGTGATAAGCGGTCATAAGAAGAGGATTAACTCAGGAGACAGCTCCGTTTTCCGAGTTCCAGCAGCAAACCACCACGTGGAACGTCTTTAAGTGTCCATCACCCATAGAGCCGTGACTTTCACATGACATTGGCGTTTCGTCATTTTTTTTTTATTGAAGATTCTCCCATTTTTTACTAGATACCTATTGGCAAAATCACTCTTTTAATGAGATGTAGAATGACAAATCTAAAAATAGAATTGAGTCCAAAATGTATTTTGAATAGGCACTGTACTGACTTACATAAATGATAATTATATAATTATAATTCATATACATAATTGTTTTAAATTGTTGGTATTGTTTTAAAGGGTGATTTTTAATGACGGATAATAATATAACCAGGCTACATATACAATTCTGTGTAAAATTGTTCACTTTTCATACAAAAAATGGACAATCCAACGATTAATATGTATGGGGAGACCATTTTTTTTTAAAGGAGTAGAACAAAAGACCTGAATAATAGCCTGGTAATGTTCATATTCGAACTTAAAAATCATCTTGTATGTACTTAGCTTATATTTTTATAAGTTAAGTAATTTAACTGTACGTAGGTAAAGTGCACTATTATACCTATTATTATTATATTATTACCTTGCAATTATCTTTAGCACCGACATAAGTACTCGTAAATGTTCAGACTTCGACACTTTGAGACAAGCTTCTTCAATGCATACGAAATTACTTATGGGTGATTATGGTCTACAAAAATATAACTAATAAGCCAGAACTACTAAATCTTTATGACTAATACTTATTTCATACACACATAAGGGCTATATTGCTACATGCATGTGGTTTCTCACAAGGACATAGGGCAAGTGCACGACGCGGCGCGTGCGTCTCTTGTTTATTAAGGGCTATTTCCACTGATGCGATTTTGATCAAATTTCATATCTAAGTACATCGCACCACATGTATAATTATTATAAGTATAATAATTTTGGACAATTATTAATTATCTTAAAAAAAGACTGAAGTGATCATAAGGAAATTTGGCATATTAGTGGAATATGGCCTGCAACTGGAAATTAATAAGTACTTTGTACCCTTAGATGTGTAATTTTATTATTAAAAATTACAATATTAATTCGTTGCTACAAAAAATCACCCTAAAAAATTAGATTTTAAAAAGACTACAGTTGTCTTTGAAATTAGTAAGAATTTAATGAAGAGCAAAATTTTGTTACGTACACTTTTTCTTAACTCAAAACTATGATGTAAATGTAATGATTACGTGATTGTAAAGTTTTATCAAAAAGAAGTTAGTACAATTGGAATTTGTTACTCGAAATTCATCTGTATTATCGTTCTCCTTCTCTTTGGCTACCCGCTACCCTGAATATTTCCTGACGAGATTACATATTTTAGAAGAGAAAAATTCAAAAAATTTAATCAATTTAACACATTTAACTAGTCAAAAACTTTTTTTTAACTTTTACGTAATCGATGTAAACAGCTTATTAAATCGCAGTCCATATCGCAATCGCACCAGTGGGACGACACCTTAAACCTGACGGATAACCGTGTGATCGACAATATCTGTATCTACAATACATATCGTCGTCACAATCACATCTGTCGGCGTTATCTGCGACTTCTGACAGATCAGCCACCAGGATCTCGATAAAATTGAACTCCGCGCCTGCCCAGCCTATTTGAGACGCCGATCGCGAGACACAAGCCACGCTTGAGCGGGCAACATGATCAGTAAGTGGCCTCCAAATATTTACAGTCTTTCGTTTTAAGCTAAATATTTTTCGTTGGACTTTCACCTATTCCCTATTTACCTAAAAGTACTTACAATTGTTCGCAAGAAGTCTCGACAACTCCATCATTAAAAGGGTGAAATTTTATTGATTTAACTGTGGTTTGTTAACTGCGTGTTCCAGTCATGAAACTGAACTTAGTACAAGAAACTCATTCAACAGGAGCAAAAAGTTTTGAGACTTTTCTTTCATATGTTCGTATGGATTCCTGGGGCAAAGTTCACGAGTACTGAGTAGAAGCCACGTGAACGGGTACGAGACGAAACGAATACAATTTTAACCTATTTAGGTATTGTGCTGGTGATTCACAAAATGCGGGTGCTGGTAGGATACGATGACTGACGGTTTCTTAGCGCAAGCCACGCAACACACACATTTACGCGTGTACTAACGTGTTAATAGAAACGGTCGTGGCTCAGTGCGGCTTGCGTGGTCGCGACGATCACGCAGGTTAACTGACTACAGACACGGTCATAACCTGCACGGGTTTGACTGTTAGTGACATTTATCTCGACCGTTTCCGTGCTTCGCATGGCACGTTAAGCCGTTGGTGTCGGCTGTTATCACTAGATGTCAGTCGTTAAGCCATGTCGGAGGCCTTATAGGCGGTTTGAAAACTTCTGACACTGGGGTTGGCCACTAGCCCCACAACCTCCACCAATCCGGACTTGGCCCCCGTGTGTGGAGTATGGCGTAACCTTCCCGCAGTATGGGAAGAGACCCGTGCCCCTGCAGTGGGGACCATATGGGTTGTTAACATAACGTCATAATCATTTTATGTACTTAGTACATAGTAGTAGTATAGTGACGCGACATTTGTATTCTTTATTTATTTTTAATACAACAAGAGTTACAGTTTTTTACAGTTGCCCAAAGCACTCTTGATGTTACACTTATAATTAATTATGACTAAGAAATACTCTTAAATGAAAAACAATTGTATTGATACTGTTGTCAAAAATGGATGCATTATATGTATATATACGCATTGTGTATGGATTGTCCGCGGAGTGTTTTAATCATCAATTAGTTTGAAATCTGTCTGTGGGGTCGTAGTTCTTAAACGACCGATTTTCCGATTTACATGCCGTTTTACTAATTAGTTCCTAGCTACATTTGGTGAAGACTGGAATTGGTTCGAGGATCCTAGGACATTCGGTAGACGAAGTTATCTTAGGCAGTTTTACAGCAAGAAAGTTCTTGTTTAGAAATAAATCTTCATACTCCTATAGCTAAATAAGACTCTACATCCACAATTTTAAAGGTCTGATAGTGGTCAGCATCCTACAAGCTTTGATTTACAATACAAAATTATTACATAATAAAATAATTATATACTGTTAAAAACTGTTTGAACTGGCAAAGCGTGCTGAGGAGACGTAATTTTTATTTTATCGTTTTAAACACGCTAATAAAAAAATACATTGAGAAACTACAAAATTAAATTACTGTTGAAATAGGTATTTAATTAGTAAAGAGCGAACATTTTTCCTTATTTAGTTTTGGTGTTTAACATGTCCACTAATTCTACGGTTCAGCTGTTTTCTAAGGTTCCGTGCCCAATGGGTGCATGACAAGACCCTATTAATGTACTAAGCCTAACGCCTATCTACCATATCGCTGTAACCGTATCCTGCTGTATACAACATGGTTTTTTTGGACTCTCCATACAAAAATATCCAAAGAGATTATTATGAAAATTTAATTTTTTTGTGATTTCGGCAAAGTCGTCATGAGTAAAGTAGAATAAAAGTTGTTCAGAATGATGAGTAGAACAGTTAACGGATCCTACGCCAATTTTGTTACACCCTCTCTATTTAACCACAACATGTAGCTAGTTGAAATTGTTACATACAACGTTTTTACTAAGTAATATCAATAAACCGTAACATGTCAAAACCGTACTTTTTTGTAGTTATATTTTAAATAAGAAATAAGATATCATTGAACTTAATATTTTTCTAATCTAATGCATACCTACTTACTCAATTATAAAATAACAATTTTTTTTGTGTGGTACGGAACCTTAAGTGCGCGACTTATCAACGGTTTACTCACGGAAATTTGATAAGATTTCATCGTTAAATTTTACGTATTTTCAAAGGTTTTCAGTCTCTAATAATCCATCAATTTGTATTGTGGCGCTATGATAATGTTGCTATAAGAGTAAATGTGTGAGTTTTACTGTTTAATTTTTACAATAGCTACCGAATTTGGAGACAAGGGAGAAGCTGAATCACGGCTGAACCAATCATCATAAAATGTGGCCTAAGTAGTTGTAGTGTACGTTGACTGGTGTTTTCCTGGATAAAAAAATAATAATACAGGTGTAACGTAGCATTGTCTTTGACGTTTTGATATATACAATGTTTATAGCGGTATTGAAATTTCGAGTCATGAAACTAAATCCCCAGTTTCCCTAGAATCCCCAGTTAATGAATCTTACACCAATTTTTTACATCATCTCGTAAAAAAGAGACTTCAACAAGTTATTCTTTCTATGTTAATTTTAAATCCATTAACAAATACAACATCTATTTGTACCAACCTTTTGATAATTTAAGCAGTAAATATGTGCAGTAAATTCACTTGAATAAAAAAAGTTTAAGAAAACTAAATATAGGTACTAAGTACTTGTCATTTAATATTCAAATTCAGAAGTTCGCAATGACATGGTTACCAAATCCAATAACGTAATAGCATCAAAAACTTTCAGAGAAAAGTTCCAAGGCTTCGTAAAGCGTATTTATACTTATAATTTATTTATTTAATTAAGAATGATTTATTTATGAACTTACTTTTTAGATAGGGGCTTTACAGGGAAAGTAAAGTATCAATAGCGCTTTTGACTTCTTTTTTGGAAGGTGACGAAGTATCAATGAAATCCTTAGGCGAATCGCACACTGAGGCGGTTTCTGACCGCGGCGGTAGCCGCCGCGGTTGGAAAATGTACTAGAAATGTATGAAAACCGCGCTAGCCCGTGTGCAAGGCTAGCGCGGTTGGCGGGCAACCGCGTACCAGGCGGTAGCCGCCGCGGCTACATACATTTCTATACATTTTCCTACATACATTTCTATACATGTAAACCGCCTCCCGTGTGATAATCGCCTTAGCTATCAAGAAGCTCCTCTATCTCTGTTACCTGTATTCACAAATAAATGTGTATGAGTCCTTATTATCTCGTGTGTAGTCTGTCAGGGTTTCCACTGATATGCTAAAGATGTAGGTAGGCAGTGTAGTAGAGAGGCCGATTCATCGAAAGTTTTAAAGTTTTAACCGCCTCCGTGGCCTAGCGGCTAGTCCGCTCGCTTCACATCAGGAGGTCGCGGGTTCGATTCCCGGCGGGGTCCAACTTTGAAGGACTCGGTTTGGTTGGTGGTAGGGCATTTTCTGAGCCCGCCTGGCTAGCTACCACCATCATATCTAAGTCTTGCCGCCAAACATCAATGTTGACAGCATTGATGTGTTCCGGCATGAAGATAAGATAGCCAGTTCCCCATTGCGTTGGGGAATCTTGGTAAGCCCGCTTCCATCTTCGGCATCATCGTCACTTACCACCAGGTGAAATGATGCCAAGGGCTTACCAATTGTGGATAAAAAAAAATAAAAAAAAAGTGCTTTATTTACGAAGTTCGTAGGACCGAACAGTATTATAGCGACAACTGGTACCGTTGGAATCAGCGTGGCCTACTGATTGTCAAACCACTTGTTGTCGCTTTCTAAAGTGGTGGAGTGAGTATCTATGACGTAATCAAGATGGCGGCTGAACGGTTTGGTTTTTCAATATTTTCTCGAGAACCACTAAGTTTTATCCTATGTGTGTTATATCATTTTAAAGCTATTAAAAATACCTACAAATAACATGTAAGCACTTACTGTCGTAAATATTCAATTTACGGAGCTACATTGAAAAAACTGACTTTTTTCGATAAGATTGTGTGTTAATTCTTAATATAAGTCGAAAAGTAAGGGGTTTATCAAAAATTTGGTTATTATCTTTTTTGTAGAGCGGTTCCTAAGAAATTCAAAAATGTACATGTCAAAGTTATACAATAAGTATTTTTGAACCAAGAGCCAATAACAAGACGCAAGTCGTAAAAACAAAATACGAAATCGGCTTTGTTTAGCAATAACTATACTATGTCTGTGGTATCATTTAAAAGCTACTAAAAACCTTCTGGTTTAATGCGAATTGCGTGGTCGCGTCGATCACGCAGGTTAACTGACCACATTCGCGGTCATAACCTGGATGGGTTTTTACTATTATTAGCACTTATCCCGAGCGTTTCCTTGATTTGTAAAGTACGTTTGAGCGTTGATGCCGGCTTTTATCACTAGATGGTAGGTTTAGCCGTGTCAGAGGCCTTATGGGTTTGGAAACTTCTGACACTGGGGCTGGCCACTAGCCCACGAACTCCACCAGTTTCGACCTGGACCATTCTGTGAAGTATAGCCTAACCATGCCTTCCTGTGCTACGATACGGAACCCGTGCTTCTGTAGTGTACATGATATACACTGTTAAAGTGAAAAACCTACAATTTAAGGATTAGTTGCTTCTTTATCCTTTCAAATGACTGCAAAAATATCATTGAGTTTATTTGTTCCACTGAATGCAAAAATAACATATACCTGGTTTATTTATTCAAATTACTGCAAAAAAAAACTTTAGAAGTAGGTATACGAAACCGCACTTCGCGCCGCCGCACCGAGGTCAACGCACTTTACTGGCTACATCGCCACACCACAAAGTATACATAACAGAGTGTCTGCTCAATACAAACCACTAAAATCCTAAGCATATACGTGCTTATAGACGTATACATTCAATACATTAGACAACATAGATAATTTGAGGCCATCTATGTTCCAGCAAGTTAAAGCGCTTGAGAAACTGCCACCATCGAAACATGTTCTGGAGCTACACCTTAAAAGGGCAAATTACCAAGCATTTTGTTGGCATACCGCTGATTTGCCAATCCAGAATTTACCTAAACCCACTGATAATGGCTGGAAGTTAGAAGATAGGCAACTACGTCCGATTACATCGTTGCAAGAGCCTATCACTCTTAAAAATTTGGAATTAATTTCTTGTAAATGCAAGACAGGATGCAGAACATTCCGTTGTGGATGTGCTGAACGGAAACAAAAATGTATGGAGGATATTTGTCATAACGGTGACCAATGTTTCAATCAGTTCAATTATATCTATCTATCTATCAGCCGAAATACGTCCACTGCTGAACAAAGGCCTCCCCCAAGGATTTCCACACCGACCGGTCCTGTGCGGCTCGCATCCAACGGCTTCCTACAACCTTTACCAGGTCGTCGGTCCACCGAGTCGGAGGCCTGCCCACACTGCGTCTTCCGGTGCGCGGTCGCCATTCGAGAACTTTACTGCCCCAACAGCCCTCGTTTCTACGAGCTATGTGCCCTGCTCATTGCCACTTAAGTCTAGCGATTCTGAGAGCTATGTCGGTAACTTTAGTTCTCCTACGTATCTCCTCATTTCTGATTCGATCACGTAGGGAAACACCAAGCATAGCACGCTCCATCGCCCTTTGGGTGACTTTGAGCCTTCTTATGAGGCCCATAGTAAGCGACCATGTCTCGGATCCATATGTCACCACTGGCAACACACACTGGTCAAAGACTTTAGTCTTGAGAAACTGCGGTATTTTGGACGTGAAGATATTGCGAAGCTTCCCGAATGCTGCCCAGCCGAGTTGGATTCGACGATTGATCTCTTTCTCGAAGTTCGACCTACCTAACTGGACTGTTTGTCCCAGGTCAACAACTTCGAGTGTAGAGTTGCTTAACAGCTTGCTATTTTGGTCACATTGTCTAGGTGACCAAGATGGTATTGGCAGCGGTTTAGGCAAAGTAGATAATAAATAATACATATATTATCATTTATTTATGTAAGTAAGTTGGTCTTATAAGTTAGTAACAATTTACATACATGCATACCTATACTCATATCATATTCCCATTGGGGTAGGCAGAATGTAACTTTTTTTTAAAAACTATTTTAGTAATTTTCTAATCGATACTTAAATGATGACTCCTCCATATGATTTCCGGCCACAACTGACGTATCTACGGACAGGCTGCTTTTCCTTTTATCTTAGTTTTTGAAGCTAAAATTCTACGTAAAATCTAATGTAATAACAGCCACGCTGGTGTTTTAAAAATTGAGTTATTTATTGTAAAATCACTACCTTTGAAACCGTAAAACCGTTTAACGTTCGGAAGCTCGTAACCTCAGAATAGATAAGACAAAAAATCAACTTCGAGAAGAGTACACTCGAATATAATACGTTCATTTTCGAAGCGAAAACTTAAATTGTAGAGTAGATAATAGGAAACGCGTTTTTTGAAAGTTAACTTCAAAGTACACTCATAAAATTGAGTAGGTACCTATTCGTATGTTTGGCATTAACTATGGTGGCTCCCAAGGATAATAAGATCCCATTTCTTGAATCCTTTTGGTTTTGTATTGTTTTAATGAAACAAGACACACCTATCAGGGGTCTAATAAGAGCTTTACGATTCTCTTCAGCAACGACACAAGTGTTGTGGGTGGCAGCGGCGCTAGCCTGCTGCTCCGCCGTCTCAATACCATTGAGACAGGACGCGGAGACGATATGCATCGGGCAGGACAACTTCCTTAGGATCGCAAGTACGGAGAGTTGTCTCCAGTACTACCAGTGCTATGCCGGCAGGGCCTACCGCATGGAGTGTCCGGAGGGCACTTGGTTCAACGAGGAGGAACAGGTATATTAGTTACTAAGGGTAATACTTACTCTTCTTCATCTTATCGTATGGCACATGCCTCTATAACCGTGTATCCCAAAAGTACCTATATGTAGATGGCAGTATATGGCCTTATGCCACAGCACAAGACTTTCTCTATTAGTAGTAGTGGTAAGCGTACAGAGCAGGGCACTCTATAAGTGTCTGGGTGCGGAATTTGTAACAGAAGGGAACCGTTGTTACTTTGCTGCTCCTCATTAGTAAAGAACTCGGATACGCAGTTGTTCAACGAAGACAATATTCTTATATAGGATTGTAAGTATGAAGAGTTTCTATCATGCGGGCTGGGTTTTCAGCCACGGCCATATTTTTAGGATTGCCAGTGTGAAGAGTGTCAAAGTGCGGTCACGTATCTCATGTATTGGACGGAAAGGACTTTCAAGAAGTTCCACGTGAGATAAACAAACAAGAATTTTAGGTATTTAACCCTTAACCAAATATAGGACGATTACTTCCCACCAGATTGTATCCGATAAAATATCAATTTAGAAAATGAATATAACATATAACTTGAAAGGAACTTAGTGTATCCAAACACAGATACTTTTACCATTTTTTATGGCAGCACTTTTTTTCTACATATTACCTGTCACAGTCGGCTAAGCTTCAAAGTGAAAACTGTTTATTCAAGGCAAATTTTTGTGCCAATTTCGTCGACTTGTAAAGTTTTTTTTTGCCTCCTGGACTAAAGAAAAATCTAGTTTGTACCACTTTCGACATATTTTCTAAACCTGATCATATTCTGAACGACGTAGTATATGAATATTATGTTATAATTTACAATTAGTGTATTTTATAGTAGGTTGGATATGGTGGGAAATAATTTCCCTCTATCCGTTCCGGATTTGATATGTGGGAAACTATTCACCTGTATCCGTATAGAACATTTTTAAAAATCTATATATAAAAAATAAAATTGGTCATCTGTTTGTAAGTTATAGGTTTCATGAAACTGAGCAAACCTTTCCAAGAATATATAGTAAATTTGCAGAGAAATACAAACTGATCAGCTGAGGTGACCAACTTTGCATGGGAGGTACAATTTTTATTCGATTTGATCCTTGTTTTTTATTTGATCAGTGTCAGAAGTAAAACTTTGAGTAAAGTAGGTATCCGTATCTAAAAAAAGATTCACCATCTTAGTATATTTTTATTGTCGTTAAAACGATGTAAGTAGAGTCGTGGGCAATAGCTAGTCATGTCGGAAATTATGCCCTAACGGTTATAGGGAAATAATTTCAAGCTTGAACTAATCCAGAACGGATACATGGACATAATTTCCCACCTATGCATTTTTTAAACATTTTTGTTTACTTTTATTAATTCTATCCATAATTCTAAATACAAATCCAGTTTTATATCTTCAAATAAACTTACAGGGCGTCATATCCGATTAATGGTTAACAGAAGCACTGGTGCTGTCTGTTATCTTTAATCTTGTAATAACAACAAAAAAATGTACTAAAACTTTATTTAACAGGTCTGCGACTCGTCAAGTCTGCCAGATAGCTGCGGTGAGCCTGAGCCAGTGCCAGAGACTGAATCGGAACCGGACCAGGAGCCTGAACCTGAAGCAGAACCTGAACCGGAACCAGAACTTGACTCACCGCCGGAGCCTGAGCCAGAACCGGAGAATGAACCGGACCAGGAGCCTGAACCTGAAGCAGAACCTGAACCGGAACCAGAACTTGAATCACAGCCGGCGCCTGAGCCAGAACCAGAGAATGAACCGGAACCTGATCAAGAACCAGAAGAACTGGAACCTATAGCAGTATTTGAGTCTAAAGAAGAAGAGACTACTATCGAAGAAGATTTAGGAAATGAAGACGATAACGATGTTTCAGAAGTTAATGATAATGAAGATGTCAACGAACTTACTAAGAAGCTGAAACAACACGATCATGATCATGGCCACAATCACGACCACGACCACAATGACGAACATGACCACGATCATGATCACGAACATGACCATGATCACGGACATGATCATGATCACGGACATGATCATGATCACGGACATGACCATGATTCAGATGAAGAGACTGCATTTGTTAACAACAATGGCAAACAAGTCGATACTGAGGCAGATGATAAAGAACAAGATGAGACAGAAGATATTACAGAGGATAATGAGACTGTCAAGCTAAAATTGCAAGGTCACGGACATCAAGGCCACGAACATAACCATGACCATCATAATCACGGCCACGGCCATGATCATGAACATAACCACGACCATGATCACGGACACGACAATGATCACGAGCACAACCATGATCACGACCACGATCACGATGACGATGACCATGCTCACGACCATCATCATGAACACGACCATGATCATGAACACGATCATGATCATGAACACGACCATGATCATGAACACGACCATGATCATAATGATGTTCATGACCATGACGATCATGATCATGACCAGGATCACGACCACGAACATGATGAAAATGTTGAAAATGAAGAAGATACAGATGAATCTGATGCCGTAGTAAAATTCTTAAAATCTCACAGATTAAGACAGCAGGATGACTCTGAAGAAGACAATGAAGAAGAACCAGGCGATGACATAGAAGATGTCATCATTCCCTTAAAAAGAATAGTAAAACGTTACTAACGGGAAAGTATTTTGTGAAGTGCGTTCAAACGCAGTTCCGTACGGAATGCCAACTTGAACAACAGAAGCTAAGTAGTTTTAGGTACAATCTAAGTTAATTTATTTTTATCTATCTAATTTAAGATCACTTTGTGCAATTTTGTAAATAATGCATGATGTTGAATGAAATGATTGTTTGTTTCTTCTGCAATTCTATTGTTACATGATTTACTTACATTTATTACCAATACGTAGCTATTAGCTATTCAATAAGTAAAAAGAAGCGGTTGAGAGCCACAGTGGTCGCGTGATCACGCAGGTTAGTGGCATTTATCTCGCTTCGGTAAAGGCGCAGGAGGTAGCCAGCCAAACTGTTTGGCTGTAAAAAAGACACTCCCGGAGACTGTTAACCGGGTGTTCTGGTCATGAAACTGAACGACTTTTCAAATGGATGCTCCAATTCAAGAAATCACTAAGTCCAAATTTGACGGTTTTGAATTGTTTTTATTTTTTTCATGACATTCATTGTTAACATAAATTTATGATTCTTTTAACAAATAAAACCGCGAAATTATTTATATTACTTTTACTTTTCATTACTTTTTTAACCTGCGCATATTATTTCAGAACACATTTAAAACATAATAACATCAATGTCAAAAGTAACTTTTGGACTTAGTGATTTCTTAAATTGGAGCATCTAAATGGTTTTTTTTTGTAAATGCAGTATAATATTAACCGACTTCAAAAAGGAAGAGGTTCTCAATTCGACTGTGTTCTTTTTTTCTATATTGGTTACGCGATAATTCCGTCAATTTAGAATTGTTTTTGACGATACTTTTTTATTTGGTAGGTCATACCAACTACACAGATGGTCCTATATAAATTTTATCGAAATTGATTCAGCGCTTTTTGAAAAATCAACAAAAAGAAAAAAGCGAAATTGTAGTTGTTACGATTGAAAACGGTGTGTTCAGCGTTGTCAATAATCCTTGAAATCGTTATCAGTTTCATGAGTGTAACATACCGTTTAAGTTACCGGAAGTGGTCTTTTAACACCTATATACTATGATGGGGTTGGCCAATAGCTCTAGATACCTACTTCCACTAAAACGGATTTGACCCCCCATGTGTGGAGTTAAGGCCCCTGATGCTACATACAGGGTTATTTTGGACCCCCCACCAAAACTATAGAGTGGCTTCTACTCATAAAACTGACCAACTTTCCCCAAATAACTAATGGTCAATTTGCAAAAAAATTTTAGGCATCTCTACAAAATGGGTTGATCACGTGATCAAACTAGTATGAAAGGTCCAAAAATTTTTTTGCGAATTAACCATTGGTTATTTGGGGAAAGTTGGTCAGTTTCATGAGTAAAAGCCACTATGAAGTTTTGGTGGGGGGGGGGAGGGTCCAAAAATAACCCTGCATACATCGTGACACGAATACACATCGCGTCGCTACTCTTCTCACAAAATGACCACATTGCGAAGGTGTAAACGCACCAGACGCACGAATGTGTAGACGAGTGGTAAGGCAAGTAGCGAGTGATTGTGTAAATCCAGTATACCTTTACGAGGTAAGGGTAGACTCCTACCCCAGCAGTGGCAATAATATGGAAAGTAAACAGGCGCAGATCCAGGATTGAATAGTTAAGAAATGCCTCTATTTATTTGCATTTTATAGAAGTTTTAGTACCTCGGTCAGGCTTCAGGGGGGGGGGGGGGAATTGCACCCATTGCCCCCCCCCCCTGGATCCGCGCCAGAAAGTATACAAACAAGAGGGTGCTAAATGGTTAAGTTATCAATGAAAATGAAATATGATAATCAATTTTAGCAATTTATTACATCATTATTATTATTTATACAAAATAAATCTCAAATACAATAATAATAATTAGGTATAGGTATAAGTAACACAACCAAAGCAAAACATTGACAATTGGATTTGAGATATACGTTTATGTCAAGACCCGCTTTGCATTTACAGGTTGCCCACCTGTAAATGCATCCAAGGACGTAAAACAAGATTAGGTATTCATTATTTCCATACTAACTTTTGATTAGTTGGAAATAAGTACTTCACTCATTGACAATAAATCTCCATTAGCAAAATACTGGCAAATTCACTTGACGGCTAGTTAACTTTTAAAGTAATCCGCGAGATATTAAAAATCTAATCTTTTTGTGATGCTAAAACGTTAAAAAGCACCGTTGGAAAAATCACCGACAGATTCTTAACAAAAATATGTGAACTAAATTTTGTCTGCTGTTCCAAATAAGTTAAATTTAAATTTCAGTCAGATTTTATAACATTTTTGACAACAAAACAGTCAATTTTCAATTATGTCATGTCAAATATATGTGGTCACAATAACATTTACAAATTACAAAACGTCAGTTCGTAAGCCAAGCACAGGTAGCCAAGGATTACGGTTCGAAAGATACAAAAAAAGTTCAACATGGTCCTCTTAACGCACAGTACAAAAGATTAGCTAATGAGTAGATTAGATATGTGATGTGTTAAAATATATAGGATTTACTGTGGACAATGGAAATCTATACAAACTAGAATCTTCTTGAAACAGCTTCCCATACAAAAGATGTGGTAAGTACTAGTAAATAATTTGTATAGACTCCACAGCCACAGCGCATGTATGGTTCATTCCAATCAAAAAAAGCAAAACGTAAACAAACTTACTATGAAACTGACACATGTCAATGTCATCTGCATACTACGTTTGTTTACCTTTTGCTTTTTTTTTGATTGGAATGAAGTATAAGCCTACCCTAAAGCGTATATAAAAGTACGTGTTGTATATATCTAGCGATTTTAAAACGATAACCATACTATGACCAGATACATTTTACCTACAAAACGTTTCCCGGTTGACACTATCAAAATACACGTTAGTTTATCTAAAAAAATACTTCATTTCGACATCTTTGGCGTAACGCATACTTTGATAACATCTTATCGAGAAACAGTAAATATCACCAGAAATTTCATTGCCACTTTGTCATATCCATGTCGGCGATAAACTTTCAAAATAAAACTTTAATCTAAAACAAGATAACCTACAAATTCATTTTTTATAAAATCACGGCGCAGTTTTTAAAGAACTATTAATTCATATTATAAGAGAAGAAAGACGTCTCAAGAGAGAAGAAATATTAATATTATAAGAGATTATTTGATACAAAAATAAATTAAACAAAACACAACTAATTTATTTACAAACACGTTCCGCGCCATGGATGCGACAAACAACAACCCTACATCAGTTCCATAGACAATTCCAACGTACAAATCCCATTTGGAACTCCTACATTTCTAAATCTACTTGGGTTACATACAATATCACGAGAGCGAATACACAGTTACATTTCGTTAGTACAAAATGATTCCGTATCGATTATATAAACATAGAATTTAAAGCGTGCTCTTAACATTAAATTGTATCAAATCCTTCAACGTTTGTTCGGTAAAAAAGTACGAAATATTTGCTTGTTGTACAAAAATGACTCCTCTAAGGTCTTGAGATTGGTTGGTGATTCCGTCAGGCCGCGCGCGGGGCGCCGTGTGCCGCGGGAATAAGGTTCGTTTCCGGGTGGCGCACGCCGACCGGTCAAAAGAGGCCGACGTCTTTCTTCATGTTGGTCTGCTTCCAAGCGGGCAAATTTGCGAACTCTTCTTTCGTCATACCAAAAGCCTCCTGTATACAAGAAAAAAATTAAATTAGAACATAGGTCTCGGTAAAAACTGGTTCATACGATAACTTTACACCCGTTACACAAAACAGATCTGCTGTACAGTCAGTACAGTACTGTACATTATTGTAGGTTACTCATGAAACGTCCAAGGAAGTCCAACAGCAAAACCTTAACATATCGTAGCTAATAACATTAATTAACATTTAACTTTAATAATCTGTTTTAATTTTTAACACTGTGACGGCAATCTTAATTAAAATTTAATTCCCACACATCCCGCGGTTTCGGTTACAGCGCGAATACTCACGAACTACAGCATAATTGTGTAGAAAAATTTTACTTGAATAATATATTTTAAGATAATGAAGGAGATTTTAATTAACATTTAATTCCCACACATCTCCAGAAGGTAGCCGAACCGCGATTATCGGTTACGTCACGACGTATCTTTACATCTGCTGATCGATTCATATAAGAAACCTAATTTGCAAATTGAACTCAGGGCTCTCGAGGAAAGAGCAAAGCGCGAGAACGCTCTCTCATATACTGCATTCCTCAGCGCTGATCGCTGGATTTAGTACCTGCTTGTACAATATACAGTGCTGCCTGCAACTTTTATTGGAAACTGATTCATAAGCCGATTAAATAATATTTTGTTTGCAGTAAAGGCATTTTTATCATATCAATATTGAGTCATGTATGACTAAAGGCACCTTGTAACAATCCCGTAGTTTCTACATAATCAAATTATTTACGTTTTATCATTTGTCACCCGTCAAAGAGTTTTGACAAACAAAAAAGACAAGTTACTCAATAGAAAAAATGTTCAGTTTAGCTCAAAATACACTACAAGCCTCGCATTACAATGAAAACCAATCTAGTTCTTGTCACACTGATGCAAAATTACAAGCGGGCCAGGCACTGTCAGTAATTTATGTTGACAGTATTTTCAAATAATGACAGTACTACTGACAGTGTAGTGGTTGGAAAGAGGGACTGACTGACGGTAAGTAATGATACCAAGCGATGGAATGACAGTAATATTGATGTAAAAATACTGTCAATATTACTGACAGTGTCTGGTCTGCTACATGGATTAGTTCAATACATATCCGTGGTCCAAGTGTACTACAAACAATAGTGCTACCTATGTACCAATGCAATATACCAACATAGTCCAGTAAATTAAAGATTTGTGGTTCCATTAAATATCAATCTCCTAGCAGAATTTCCTTTCAAATAGGTAATCTTTTTTGTTTGTATATAATGTATTCAATATCTACTCAATATATAGATCTTGACCGGGGTTAAAAGCTCTCATGAACAAAACATGTTAAAAGAAGCTCTCTTGTAAAAAATCACCAGTTATAAATTTTTTTTGTTCACACTTAAATGAATACAATTTAATTTCTTTAAGGGTTAATTACCCTATAATAGTAATCACGAAATATTCGTAAACGGCTCTTGAGAATTTAATTTTTTCACTGATTTAACTGATATATTCTAAATTCACCCAAAGTGCATTTAAACGCAACCAGCACGAGTAGCATGAGTACGTAGACAAAACCGTTTGTCTTGTCACGCTCAACGAGAGAAAAAGTTTACTTGTCTTTGTCACTCCCTCGGCATTAGAGCGAGACGGTCGCTTTATCGCGTCATGCTATCGGTGCACAGTATATTTTTTTAAATACAAAGTAATGATATCGGTATTATTATTGCTGCTGTCCGCCTCAAGCACTGAAGATATGGTCACCCTAGGCGGCTCGGTCGCTGAATATAAATCGAAAAGCGGCGCGGCCGCGATCACTGGAAATAGCGGCCGCCGCGCGACCGTGCCACCGAATATATTCTTTTGGACTTAATGTTATTTAAAGTACAATAACTTGATTTTTTTCGAGAATCGCCACTTCAAGAGTTTTATTGTTCCATTCAAAATTACCAGTTCTATCAATTGAGAACGTAAAAAAACATGTCATTTAAAACATATGTATACAGTGCGGTGATACAAAAATTCGTACATCGACTGAACCAACAGTGTTACGTACCAAGAAGTCCGGTGACGACAGATGCCGCTCGAGACGATGCGGGTCCACGTTCTCGGGCAAGGGGCGGCGCTGCAACGCGCAAAGCGGCAGTTGGATGCAGTTTGACAGCTTGGACAGCTCGCAAGTGCCCGATAACGTCTCGCCCGCCTTGAACCCGTGCTGCAATGTACAGTGCGCGTTTATTTACAGTTGCTGTGCAGGGGTTAAAGCTTGGATTGTAAAGATTGAATAGATTGTGACCAATACCTTAAGAGAAAGCAAAATACAAGTGTAATAAAATAAGTGTAGGGCCTTTTCACTGGGATCTCTTGATACGGAACTACTTTCCTTAAGGAACCTGTGGTCCATTTTTTAAAAGATTAATTTTATTTTTGTATAATCAGATCAATTTGTACTTATATATTTTTTTTGCAAATTGACTATGAATATTTTGGGAAAGTTGTTTGATGAGTAGAAGGACCGATTAAAAGGTCTCACACTTATTTAATTACACCGTGTATTTTTAAAAGTGTACCAGGAAACCCAAGGTAGACTACAGACCTCTTTAAATGATATTTTTTCCATTCTCTGCAGTCCGCAAAATCTATAGAATTCGATATTTTTTTTATTTTCCCATTAACAACCATATTTATATTTCCACTGTAAAGTAACTTTTATTTTAATGAATATACAATTACAAATTACAACGTACAATTTACAACTTAACACAGATCGTATATTATATACATTTGACCCTTCACCTTTTGTGTACTCGAAATTGTGTCTCGCATAACTGTATATCTTATAATTAAAACTATTACTAATAAATAAAATTCTATACACGAGTATAAGTGCTAGTTACCGCAATATTAGCCTCCGCCGCCTCGTCGTGCTCCTGCCACGTGTCAAACAAGTCGGTGAAGGCGCTAGGTTCCAAACCGGCCGCCACGACGCGCACGGCGGGCCGGAGCTGCGGCCGCGACACGCGCCAGTACGCGGCGGCGGTGCGCAGTGCGGCCGCGCGTAAGCCCTGCCAGCGGGCCGCGAATGCGCCCACGCCTGGACCAGAAATGTGGATGTTGGTTATGTGTGGACTTATTTGTTGTTGCTCGTCGAGATATATGTAAGTAATAATTTGACTGAAATGATTAATAAATAAATATTCGGAACAAATCACAGAGGGTCATCTGGGCCTAAACTAGGATTCCCGATGTTATGGGATAGATATACACCCAGACACAAAGCAAACAAATCTGCTCTTCACAGAAATGTCTGCCCTGAGTGGGGATCGAACCCCCGACTCTCGGATCTGTAGTCAGAAGCAGTAACAACTAACCGCCAGTCAATACTACAAGACCAATCCACACTTGGCCCCCGTGTGTGGAGAATGGCCTAACCTTCTCGAGGGACGGGAAGATACCCGAGCGCCTGCAGTGCGGACGATATGGGTTTTTAACAAATGGGACAATTTACATAAGGAGCCAGATGCCTAAGTTCTAAAAAAATCAGCTGGAACTATTTAAACTCGGCTATACTAGGTTGGCCGATCAGCTGATCAATTTGTTAGAAAGTCTTTTTTTTTGCAAAACCACTATAGATTCCTTGGAGAAAGTTATTCAGTTTCATGGGATGAAGCTACAGTTTAAACAGTTTCGGAAATATTTGCTCTCGGTGGGAATCGAACCCAGACATTCAGTTCAGTAGTCAAAAGCGCTAACCCCTGAGCCACCGAGTTACCTGAATTACGTTGCAATCAAGAAAAAGCAGAAGGAAAACAAACTAATTAGGCTACTGACGTTTTCATGTGTCGATTGTCATGGTTTACCTTTTTTTTACTAGAACGAGGTATCGTTATTATAGATACTGGCTTAAACAAAATACGAAAAACGGGCAATATGGGCAATATGTGAACGCGCACTGACCGGCGTTCCGCTCGGCGGGCTCCAGTTCGCCGTCCTCGCCGCGCGGCCACCAGCCCTGCCACAGCCACACGTTGGCGCCGTCGTCCAGTAGGAACAGAGCTGCGGACACAACGTATCTTATGAATTAAATATACTCATGGACAAAAAAATCGACTCAACGATTGTTGCACGACTTTTGAAAAATTGCTCGATCTAGCAAAACACTAAACTAAAAGTTCAAAAACTGCGTGTTTACTGTTTATGATTTTACTTTGGTGGTTTTCTAGTTTTTTGTTTTTTGTATTTAGTAGTTTTGTAGACTGAGTTAGTTTTTCAAAAGCCGGGCAACAAACTTTGAGTCGATTTTTTAGTCCACCAGTGCAGTATACGCGGGTTGTTAACAACAGTATTATTATCGTGAGTAAATCATAACTTCATAAAGTTGTAATGCAGGTATATTTGAATCGCGATTTCATCGAAAATGTGATTTAATCTTTTTCGTTAACTTGAGAGCGGTGCACGGTGTAACTATAATAATTAATTTTATCTTCTATCAATTTATTTATTACTGACATTGACGTACATTCTATAATATATATTTTTTATTTTTTTTTTATTCTATTAATTTGATAATAACTGAACAACTGTAATATGACAGTATACCTAATAAATAATAATTTAACATTTATAAACAACCCGAGCTGCGAATTAAATAATATTAAGTACTATCGATACTGTAAATTTTGCATGCCTAGATATAAGGCTAATTATGAGGAACTAATGTGAATATAAATGACATCCTGTACTGACCATATTTATAGCAAAATAAATAAATATTCTATTCTTTTCTAATATGTTTGTCACGCCGTCACAGCATTTAGATTATACAGGGTGTCAAAGACCATCCCAGAAAATGTTTGGGTGTTTTAGTCATGAAACTGAGTTTTACTATGGAACTTAATACTGAATTCACAAGAAACTAATTATTTTTGATAGTCTACTAATCGGCCAATTTTGGTATGGAGAGTTCAGACTTTAGTAAGGATTCCAAAAGGAATTCGTTTAGCTTCATGACTAGAAGCCAAAACAAAAACCTATAAAATTTACGGGAGTGGTCTTTTTTCTAGTAAATCTAAAAAATATACCACCTAACATTTATTTATACACCTGTATTTATACACTAGGAAATGATCTCGATCGACAAATTAAGACAGACTGTTCACTTACCAGGCTGCGAAGCGGAATACAGCTCCTTCTGTTCGAACGGGTAGGGAGTCACCAGGTGCTCGTGACGCAGCGGGGACAGCACCTCGTGAGCTTCAAACTGACCCCCCAGGTCCGTGAAGTGGAACAGGCGGGGGGTCACATCGGCAGCCCCCTCCTTACCGCCGCCCAGAACAGAATTGTAGTACTGCTTGTTCGCGACACCCAAAGCTTCCAACACTTCTTTTGGCTCCTCCCCCTCTTTGACTTCAGTGATCTTTATATTGGAAACGTTACTTCCGAACAGATAGCTAGATTTCCGCGCAATAAGTTTGTTGGCAAGTTCTATGGCAATGTTCTTTGTGTGTTTGAGGCTCCGCGCTCCGTGCCATATGTAGAGGCATCCCTTCTCTGTGTCGGCTAGCAGCAACGATCCGCGCGTTCGTAACTGCCGCACGGAGCAAGGGACTTGCAGTAGGTAAGCTTCGTTGGCCAAGTTGCCTCGGGTCACGAAGAGGCGGTATCGATTTTTGTCCGTGCCCTTCTTCCCTTGGTGTATGACTAGGTTTCCTTGGAAGAGGTTCAAGAAGGCAGGCGGTTCGTTGCCCTGAGCCACTCGCAGTTGAGGGCCCTTTTCCTTATCTAGTTCCACGGTCAACAGCGCGGCGGCGCCTTTCTCGTTTGAAGAAGCGTCCTTGCCTTGCCAACAGAAGTATGCGCACCTATCTCTGCCGGTCAGATTGTGTTTCGAAGGTTTCCCGTTCAACTCGCGACCGGTAACGGTGATCTGGTACTCCCATCTAATAATGTAACTGTCTGCGGAGAAGAATTCTCCGATTTCGGAGTCATTTTCGACCTTTTGGTAGTCGTACTCCTGTATCACCCACTTGCAAACAGACTTAGTTTTAATTTCGTAGTGTCGCATAGATTCTTTGTCGTAGTAGTGGGTGCCGCGGCCGACGTGCGACCCTTCTAGTATGAGATCGGGGTCTTGGTATTCGTTGGACCACATTTCCTCAGCATCGCAAGGCGTAATTTCGACGCTATTGGTTTTGTTCTCCTGGGGTTTCACCCTTATAACTCGACTGTAATCGGGCCAGTCAAGGAACTTCTCTTTGAACAGTATAGTCTCCATGTGCTGTGTGACTTTGGAGAGTATCGCCCACTCTGGTCGGCTTTTAGAAGACTTTTCTGGCGGGTTCACTTCGCTTCTCGCTCCTTGGTAGAGAGCGGCGTTCAGAGGATTAATATGGCATTCTTCGTAATTATAGCCTTCATCAAACAGTTCTTGCGCTAACTGGGCGGCGCGTCTCCTACTTTCCAACAGCACATTCTTTCCATACCAAATGTACATCTCTGAACCGAAATCGAATACGATGACTTTCGACTGATGAAGCATAGCAATCTTTGGAACCTGGCCCCAATACTCCTTGATCGGAATCAACTCGTCATCCATAACCTCATAGCACATGTTGGTTTGCACTATACATGACTCGTAAATCTCATCTTCGTCCGGATGACCGGTTTCTATGGGTTTGTAGTCTTCAACGTTTTCAGTGACGCCGAGGAGAGACCAGAACTGGTTCCAGTGCTTGGTTGAGTATTTCTTGATCTGCTCGTCGATTTGTATGACGCTGGTGGAATTCTTGCAGCCGAGATCTTTGGTGTTGTGGATGTGGTTCGCGATATCTGTGCTGCGGTTCCTACAAATAAAAGAGAGATGTTTATAATTTATTTGTTACGTGTTGGATACTCTTTGTTAAGTAGTCAGTGTATTGTAATTTCAAATTGTGTATTCCAAGTCATGACATAATTTGTTGGAATACCTATATAGTTTTATTAAGTAACTTTTTATCAAATCTCAATTTTTTTTTGAAGCTGTGTACAATTAAGTACATCATTGTTCAATTTTATATTACCTAAGTAGTTTATGTGTCATGAAAATCCAAACGAATGTGTTTTTCTTTTCTATATTTCTATTTTGTTTTACTAAGGTAGTAAGATCAACATGGCAATATTGACGGCATTTCCGACCCTCCCATAGCCATTTCTCTACGACCCTCTGATACATCTGTACAAATAAGCGTCTCACCTCTCGATGACGTTGGCGTACTGTCCGATGTAGAGGAACACCTGGTCGGGCGTCACCAGCACAAACGCGTCGCCGCGGTTCACGCTCGCGTGCGCCGGCTCCACCAGACGCGTCTGCGAACGCACAGAGGACTGGTTAAGCAAAGCACAAAAGACTGGTTAAACAAAACATAAATTACTGGTTAAACAAAGTACAAATGACTAGTTATGGACATGAACGTCACATTTGTAAAATTTGCAAAACAAAGTTATGTATATCTTAATTATGCATAAGGATTCTTTTTTTATTTTATTAAAAATTTGAGTGCGTTTGACTACATCTCACTCTCTCATCTCACTCATATCTCTCTTCCTTATTCTTTCATATATTTTATTTTTTTACGACGCTACAAAGACGCTACAATAAAAATAAATTAACTCTTTTCCGAGAAATAATTGTTTTCCGGTAAAAGCTGTCCAGCTTTATTTCGACTGAAACCAGAGATAAAAAATCTAGTTAGTCTCATGTCTTTTTCTTTTTATTCGCATTTAGTGAGCCCTTGGCATTATCTCACCTGACGGCGAGTGATGATTATGATGATGCTGAAGATGGAGCGGGCTTACCGAGATTCTCCAACGCAATGGTGGACTTATCTCCATGCCGGACGGAACACATCAATACTATTAACAATGATGTGCAGCGGCAACACTTAGATAAGACGTTGGTAGCTATCTAAGCGGGCTCAGAAAATGCCTTACCACCAACAAAACCGAATGCTAAAAGTTGGATCCCGGCAGGAATCGAACTGGCGACCTCCTGATGTGAAGCGAGCGGACTAACCCCTACACCACGGAGACGGTTGAGTCAGGACACTGATAAATACCTGAACTCGTCTTCTGCCCTTAACTTGCAGCAGCATCAAGGTTTTGGTGCCCTGGCTGGGCACTGAGGTGGCGGAGGCGCTTCTTAAGGCCACGTTGGAGAAGTCTTCTTTACTGGCGAGAGCTGCTAATGCCTCAGCTGCGAGACCGCAGTTGGCTGTCGCTGGAAGGAAAACATGCTTTAATATTATAGAATGGTATATCGGAATATAGAATTGGACGGTCACCTGTCAGATCATCTAGCGAAACTCTTTTCTCTTTTCCTAGAGCGGGATCTTTGGAATAGTAGTCTCTGAGAAGGCATTATCTCACCTAATGGCAAGTGGTTATGATGTGATTGAAAGTGAGCTTACCAATATCTGTCTACGCATTGGGAGCTGGCACATTATGTAATTAATTTAGTAAATAATATTATCAACATTTATGATTGATACCCAGACTTGGGCAATTATTTAAAGAGATTCAAAATAATACTCTGCGGGAGCCATATTACATATACACTTGAGCTAAATTAATCAAACTTAAAATGGGTACGTAGGAAGATAGCCAGTTCTCCATTGCGCGAAGAGTTTTGGTCAGCCGACATCCATCTTCGGCATCATCATCACTAACCATCAGGTGAGATGATTCCAAAGGCTTTACCAACTGTGGATAAAAAAAGACTAAAAAATAAGTAAATTAAGCCTCACCCTTCTCCTTGATGAGTTGTTCTTTCAGCGTCGACGGCAGAGCCATGTACTCCTGTTTGAGATCTGTGCGTGCAGCGAGGGCTTTCAGAGGGTTCCGTGAAGCCGCGTGCCGCCTCTCGCGCTTGGCCCGTCTCGTCCACTCACTGGCCAGTCTAGTGTACACAGAAAACACAAATCAGTGGGAAATTCCATTAAAAAAATATAAATAATTACAAATTTTTCGGCATATAAGCGCGACAAAAGAAACAGAGAAGATTTCTCCTTTTTTAAGTCTTAAAAACGAAAAGTCATTAGATAAGAAAGAAAAGAAATCGCTATGGAATTATAAAAGTTACTTGAGTTTAGTTTGAGTATTCACAGGTTATCTTTCACGTATAAACCTAGAATGAAATTATTAGGAGTACTTTGTGTCAATTAACTATTGAATAAACAAAACTATTAAGCATTTTATCAAAAGGTTACATTTAACAAATAAACAATGTTATCAAAGATGTTAATTAGATAATTACTAATAAGTATAATAAATAGCTTTCATTAAAGATCACACATTCAAATAATATCATAGAATAATAATATCCGGGACAAATCACACACGGTCATCTGGCCCCAAACTAGGATTCTCTGTATCTTGGGAACCAGAGACTGATATACATACACTTATACATTTAAATACATATATATATAGATATTATACACCCAGACTCAGAGCAAACAATTCTGCGCGTCACAGAAAAGATTGCCCTGTGTGGGGATCGGACCCACGACTCTCGGATCAGAGGTCAGGATCGCTAACCACTTAGCCACCGAGTTACTCAACATAATAATACAAAACATCAACAAAAACAAATATATGTATTTGTTTTTGTTGATGTTTTGTTTTGGTAGCTTCACAGACAGTCTGGTTTCGCAAGATTCTTACTTGTATAATAATATCTGGTATGAAGAAATGAAGAAAAAATTAAGTTTCACACTTACAGCTGCCGTGACGCGCTGTCAATGGCATCTAGGTCCACACTTAGGTCTGCCGCAGGTTTCTCCTGCTGCAGTACTGGCGCGAAGAACGCGTGGAAGGTCTCATCGTCTGCTCGCGGAATGCGGACGGGGCAGCCGGTCTTCTCAGCACCGGGAGAACTCTCGTCTTCTGAAAATTATTTTAGAGCATTTTATTATAAAATGTCTGGTGTCTTCCGACTATACTCGTTGCTACAGAACGAATTGTAAATAGTGTGATGAATGAATGCACCAAAATCATTGTATTAGTTACTTAAACGTAACATATGAGAGTACTTTGTAAGGATGGGGGCGAATTAAAAAACACGAGTAAAATCAATGAACAGAAAAATTTTACCATTTCTTAACCAACAATAAGGCAATGAGACTGTCTTGATAGGTCTGACTACAAATATGGTCATAATTCGGATGGGTTTGACTGTTAGAGATATTTATATCGACCGTTGTAGTCGGTTATTATCACCATTGGCAGTCATTAAGTGATGTTAGAGGTATTATTTATGGGCGACTTCAAAAGACCCTGGGATCGGTCACTTAACCAAAAATCTCCTACAATCCGGACGTGTCCTTGGACTTAACCCCTGAGACCACAGCGAGGACTACGTAAGTTGCTTATAATTAAGAGGACAAATATTGTAACTGAATATTTAGATGATAACAGATTAACTGCATGTACTCACTCTCATCAACCCGACTGATGCTCTCGCTGACTGAGTGACTTCTCTTGAAGCTTTCTCTGTCAGGCTTAGAGACTTCCTTGACTTCCTTCTCCTTCGGTTTCAGCTCAGCAGCCGCTATTGAGCTTACTACCGCGCAAGAGGCTGAGCGGAGAGGGCCCGACGCGAAGCCGTTGGTCGGCGATATTTGTTTGCGTGATCTGGAAAGAAGCAGGTTAATGGATGATGAATAAGTGTCTAAGTATTGGGCAGGGCTTTAAAGAAGTTCTCAAATACAGTGTGCCACTGACTGCGTAACACATCTATTTAACGATGTATGTATAAAAATATAAACGTCAAACGTGATTAACAAAAATTAACAAAGCTAATTACGGTAGCATCTGTTGAATAAATGATTTTCTATCTATCTATCTATCTATCTTGATTCTTTACATTTTTTTTTGGACCTAAGGGTTTCCGTGCTTGTAGAAAAAATGACCACATTGTGGTCAAGACTACAAGGCGGGAAAAGTTCAGAATCGATTTGACATCTTAAAAATCAGTCAAAAATATAGACTATTGGATTATCTATCTATAATCTTATCTATAGTCACATAAGCAACAAAGTTAAGATGAAAATTAAATACCTATAAAATGCATACATCCATTTTCAAAAGTTTAGAATACTTGTGCAGACAATGGTCTTGGCATCTATTGTAATTATTAGCTGAAAGTCATGGAACTCACTTGAATTTGTTGGGAGCAGGTGTCCCGCCACCAGGTGTAGGCGGCAGAGGTGGCACGGCGACCGGCGGGGGCGTGACAGGAGGAGTCACTTTGTCTTTCTCTAGCCTGCCAGCGACGGTGAAGGCGTTTGCGTCGTTCTGGGGAACCCGTTTGCGCCATCCCTATGAAAGTAGATTCTCCATTAGGTTATTTTAGATAGCTGTTTTAATAATAATTTTCTAAACGAGCTTTTTCGTATGAATATAATAATAATAATAAGAGCCGGGACAAATCACACACGGTCATCTGGCCCCAAACTAGGATTTCCTGTATCTTGGGAACCAGAGACTGATATACATACACATATACTTACATTTAAATACATACATATATAGATATTATACAACCAGACTCAGATCAAAAATTTCTGCTCATCACAGAAAAGTTTTGTGTGGGGACTGGGGATCGAACCCACGACTCTCGGATCAGAGGTCAGGATCGCGAACCACTTAGCCACCGAGTCAGTCGATGCCTAGTTTTAGCGTAAAATACTGATAATACTTTCTGCTAGCTATTAATTAATGTCAGTTAAGTACACCTAATCCGGTTACAGATATATATAAAATTATTTAAATATCTACAGTTTCTAAAGACTATGTTTCAAACCCTCTGGCCCCTGTGACATTTCATGTGCACAAGATATACGACCCATCAATAACAGAAAGTTGAAGATACAAGTTCGTTACGGCATCGGTCATTTCTAGTGAAAACGAAAAGTGGGAGTCTGTCGAGACAGTCACATAATGTACTCGTATTATAGAGGATGTAACAAAATAGGTTCAAGGCCCACCCTTTCACTGGGGCTTCTTACTACTCATACTGAAGAACGTTCTTTTTTTCTAATAAAGTCGCCAAAAAATGGACTTTCAATAAGATTGATCAAAACAGCTGATTGTAAAACAAAAGTCGTCCTACACTTATATTTTGTTACAACCTGTATAGCTACTTACTGTAGAAACATACATTATTTAAAAGTTCAATTAAAAGGGTACAAAGTTTATGTATGAATAATTTATTGCACGCAAAGAGAAAGTAACAAATATTAATAAGTAAGTATTACTCTTCATTTTGAATGAATCATTTGCGATTACAGTCTGCAGATAATGCAGTTACTCATACTTCACAATTTCAATACAGATGTTGTATAGTATCAAGTTTTAGAATGTTATAATTAAGCCGAAAATAACAAATAACATTATTTACATTGCACTAACCATAAAATTAAGCACTTTGACCTCAGTAGTTATAAAGCCATAACATTAAAACTTTCATTTACTTCCTCCATTAAAATGCCCTAAAATTGATTAAGTACCCAATTATGCCCAACTGAATTATGATTCCCTTGAACTTTTCACAACTTTAAATTGTTCGTAAGGTTACAAATTTTAGTACAATTATTAAAGACCGGTGGAAACCTTGTTTCTATACTGGAAAGTACACTAATTGCCCTTAGTCAACGACCAGAGCCGCATACGAACAATGAATGGGCCTTGTAAACACTTTTGGTGTTCCGTCCGTGGACTACGCTGAGTACTGACGCATATGGGCACTCGATGTTAATACATGGCGCTCACTGTACCCATGTTAAGGTAGGTCAATGATTTAATGTGACATCGCGTCCGCTTTTTCAGAATTAATAACTTTATTCTTACTGTTTAAAAAGCTTTTTGTTGTCTATATTTAACAAGGTTTTGTTTTTGATTTCAACAATTTATTCAGTAAAATATTAGTAAAGAATAAAGATAATATTGTTTACTCCTCTTCTTTTTATATTAATCAACATAGGATGTTTATCTGTTTTCCTTCCAATTCCTAACGGAACAACCCCAATAAGATTGCAACTTAAAAGCAATGCTATTAATAAATTTATACAGAGCAAATACTTCTCATCTCAGAAAATAGTCGTATTTAGTATCGGAAAAAAAACATATTTGTCGCTCATGATTCTATATATGTAAGTACTTACTTATAGTTCTATTTCATTGTAATTCGACTTATTTAGTTTAAAGGGATGGAAATAATATTATATAAGTACTTTTATTCTGGAAATATTAGATAATGTGTATATTAACATCCACTAACCCACAACAAGTTCTAGAGTGGAAACATGTAGACGTGGAAATCATCGTTATAACGTTCGTTAGTTGCTTGCAAGAAAGATAACGTCTGATACACCCGCAAGAACTGTCACAAAATCGAAAAGATGCAGGCGAAGCCGCGGTCTCAACGAAAAGATGCAGGCGAAGCCGCGGTCTCAAGCTTGTTTTTGCTATAATAGAGTCACCAAAAATATAAGAAAGTATAAACAACCTCAATGTGTAAATTCAGCCAAATTCCTTGGATTAACGCCAATCAAAGTGCATTTGCTTCGAAAAAAATATCCGATCTGATGCGTGATTATATGCAGATGTAGGAATATACGAAGTTGTACAATTTAATAAGTACGTGCCTACTTTTTAAAAATAACTCAGAAGTACTTATAAAACCTGACCATAAAATAAAGAACTCTCGAGTTTCAAATCATGTACCTTTTTATACTTTAACCCTAGAAATATAAAACCATTTTGTGGACAAGCTGCACACCACACAAAGGAATCTGGACAGTATTTAAAGCGCAACAAACTTGCAGCCATAAAGTCTGCATCTCATGGTAACCATAGCCATATAACTTTAAGATATAGCTACATATTATACAGCGAATGAGAAAAGGCTTTGTCTTGTCTTACTTATAAAATCTTCTTAAAGTTACGAGTAAGACACAATAGAATATCTTTAGTTTCATTTAAAAACCTAAGAATCGTAAATCGTACCTAACCTACTATAAACCTGGAAGCGTGAAGTTTTTACAGTAATGCCAACCTCAAAAATAATAAACTTTTTTACACAACTGTTAAGTAGCTCTACTCGCAAAAAAAACTATTTTTTTATATAGAATGCTGTTGAACTTGCATAGGTATTATCCATAGATTTCAATCCACTTCTGAGGCACACGCATTGAGTGTCTCCATAAAAGCCTCACGAAATCAATTTGGCGGGAGAGTCGTCCAACATCATGTATTCTAGCATGCGGTCACCCGCCACTTTAGAACAATATTTAGAATAAGTAAACCAAAAGCAGACTAACCTGTGCCGCTGTCTCAAGCTTGTTCCGTCGGTCGGCTAAGATGTTTGACCCTAACTCGGTCTCTTCGATTTGGATCTTCTTCTTCTCGTCCACCGCCGCGTTTAAGGTTTCCTGTAACAACGAAAAAAGGACAAGTTAATATTGGCAGCAAACCAAAAAAGAACACTTAAACGAAATATTTATTGCTAAGAAAATAGCCTTAACATGTTGTGAGTCAGATATTAGTTGCTAACAGTAATAAGACGAGTGCAAGTATTTTGCAGGTTGTCGAAGAATTTCGTCTTCATTAATCTACAAACCGATAATATTGATAAATGTACACTCTGTAACAGAATTGTAATGATATAGAAATTCGTTTTGGTCTAATTACAGAAACGAGAGGCTTACATAACGGACACATTAGATCCTATCTACAGAGTCTAGCTGTCTAATACTAATTAGTATAATGTTAAATTACACAAAACCACTTTAAGTGGTGTGAAAAATAATAACTAACAATTAGTACTATGAAGTAAGTAGCGTAAACCGAAGAGATTTTAAAATAAACTTTATTCAGGTAAATTAAATATGAGATACCAAAAACCAATTAATGATACGAAGACTTGCCAAGACACTTTAAGAGGGATAAGTATGGATGGTGGTGCAGTGTAAAAGATGAAAATTGTAGAGCAATTTTGACCCGGATCGCCCTCATTGCAAGGCATAAGTGACAAGTGAAAGTAGAATTTATTCATTTGGTTATTGTGAGACCATTTCATAAATAGAAAAAGTAAGGATAAGAAGAAAAAATACATCTTCATAACTTAAATCATATTATGTTACTATTATAAAAAGGCTTGTAAAGGCTTGTAGCCGTAAAATTTACCCCATTGGTTAATCTTTTTACTAGCAATAAAATTACATGTAGAAGTTTAAAACAATGTTAAAAGGATGTGACGTCTAGAACATTTAAAACAGCGAAATCTCCATCAATAAAAGTCTTCCTGTCACCAGCTGTATGGATTTGACAGCTTGCCTAGTAAGAGTCACTTGGATATAAGTTCAGCAAGTACTGTAGGCACTTCTGCTAGTCACTTGCGGATCACACTGTGCTTGCTTATGGATGTGCGTGTGACGAACAAAAACGACATGTTATGCGCCCGCGCGTATTCGATACACATATTATGTTGCAGCAGCCACTTTAATTGTCACGGTGTGTTATGATATTGCGTCATAATGTTACTTGTGCTTTCATAATTGTAGATATTTGCTAGGTCTAGAATCTAGATGTACTTTGTATATAATTCAACTCTATACGAGATAGAAGTATGCAATTGCTTTTTGAGTGAAAAAATCGATACATCGAAAAAAAAAAATAATAATAATAAACTAGTTTCCGAGAAACCTCACAAGAATATATCTTAAATTATAATAACACGATATCAGGACAATTTATCGAAACGTAACACATGAATAAAACTGGGTTCCAAGAATTAAAGTTTTTTCTTTGTCCTTTTGCATTTTAAGTTAATGTTAACAGAGGCATAACGTTACAACAAAAGCAATACAAAAAAGTCAGTAATTTCAAATGCGTAAACCAACGAACGGATGTAAGACATATTTGGGTGAAACAATCAAGAAATTCGCGCAATACCGGTGGCACTTGATACAAATCGCTGACTGTGACCGTGGTAGGTAACGATAGCCAATTTAAATACATATTCATGTTTGTGTAAAACTAACGAGGACTCGGACGGGCTTGCGTGGGCGCATCGATGGAGCATGAGAAAAGATGTCTACGCGATTGACATCAAGAGGCAAATTATATGTTTGTACTCAGCAGGACGTTAATTAAGAAAAAGCTCTGTTTAATTTTAATAAGCATTCACGCTTTATTTATGAAGACTAACCCTTCCGCAACTTTTAATTCTCTAAATTGAAACCTTAATATCGATAAAATGGAAGAGTTTGTTGTAAAATAATTATTTGTAAGGAATAGTAAAGTAAGCAAAACATGCCTTAACATCGTCCACTGTATCTTGAGAGTCAAACTTCTTAAACACGGGTTTCAAACCACCATTTTTCGTTTTGTTCTTTAATTCTCCAATGACAGAACCAAAATTGAGACCAACTGGAAAACCAGATTGTTTTTGTATTCGTTTAAACAAAGGTTTTTCTTCTGTTATTTCGTTAGATTCTGAATGATCGTGAGTTTTGTCCAACAATGGTAATTCATCTTCAGTTTTGTTTACCTCATTGTAAGTATTATCAACTAACTCTTCAGAAATATTTACATGATTTAATCGTTTTACTCTATCTGCTATCTGATCCAGCGAATCTTGTAGTTTCGCAGCTCTTTTGCTAATATTTCCGTTTTCTTTATGAATATCTTTTGAGACATGTAGCGAAGAATCTGTAAGACGATTCTCTTCATGAGGTATTTTATGATCAGTGTCCAACGACAGATTATGTATAATAGATTGGATTTTATCATCACTAAAAATAGTTTTCTCCAGGAATTCAGCAAGTTTTTCTTTAGGAGGACTTTCACGTTTATTATCGACTTTTACAATTGACACTTTTTCTTTTTGCTGTTTTAATAATAAGCTAGGAGATATTAATCCTACGTTAGCATTTGCATCAACTAGAGGTATACGGTCACTGATTTCTGTAGCTTTAAACACTTCAGGCTCTAACAAGGATTTGTGATAAATTTTTGCAAAACTCTCGTGAACCGGTGCTATTTCTTGTGCCTTCTCTTCGACTTTTGATTCACTGAGTTTATGAACATCAACTAAAGCTTGAACTTGAGCAAATGATTTTTCTGTATCATTTTTGTTTTTATCAAAATATAGAGTTTTACTTTCTTCTTCATTTTTCACATTGTTAAGTTCACATTCCTTAACAGGCTGTATCAAAGGCTTAGTAGATTCATCCTTCGATATTACACTTTGATTAGGAACAACACTTTTCACTCGAATTCCTTTATCTTTGGCGAATATGAAGTACTTCCACACCAAGTAAAGTAACACTCCGAAACCGATCAACAGTTCGTAAAACATATTGAAAAGGTCAAATCACATCACTGACTAGAAAACGTTTGGTTTGATATCACTAGCACGAGCAATCCTTGTCACACTCCATTTACTATGTAGTAAAATGTTTGCACTATTGAATACAGGTCACGTTAAGTGAACTGCGAATGAATTGTAGCATTCAATGACACATAAATGAGATCTTAAGAAATTTTGGAATTCCAGGAGAGTAACTAAAAAGCGAAGTCGAAAGCATCAAAGGCGACTGGTCAGCGAAGACCTAAACTAAAGTAACTAAATAAGCGCCATATGATCTGGCATCGTTCACCGTGAGTCAGAGTCAGACTCAGGCGCGTGTAAACAATATCGGCCGGTGTGGCGGGTACAATGACGCATCTCAAGTGCGAGATGTCGATGTTGCGTCGTATAGTATAGTTATATAGTACGAGCACGCTGAGACCGGTAGTCCTTCAACCTTGAGTCAGGAAAACATACCACACCCATATTTGACAATAAAGAATTAATGATTTATACACAGTGAGACGTGAGTATTTAAATAGGAATACTCATTAGAAGAAGGATATATAAAAATCATGATTGCGAAGTACAATGACACGGTGCAACGCAAAACATTTGGATGCGTCAATAAAAATAAACAGAGTCGCAATTGAAATCGACAAAAAAATTAACAATGAACAACAATGATCGGTACCATGGATGAGATGATATAACAATCAGCCTTAATTGTACCAAACTTACATAGGTATATCGTAGTCAAATATTTCTCAATAAACTAAATAGAACGTAAGAAGAGGAAAATCACAAAGTAGTTTTCCTCGACACAAGCTGATGGCATTCCGTGGACAGCTTTGACTGACATACTCGTGCGCAACAACTTTAAAAGAGACGACCGCCAACCAAATAAGACAACTGGTCATCACCTTTTATAGAAAATGGACAAAAAATGTTAAGCTAATTGAGATTATAAAAAATAAAAATCATCTATGTAGTGATGTATCATATTTGAGTGTCGACATATTTAATGAGACGAGAATACATATTTAATTGGTGAGTAATCAGTTTGACGGATGACTTGAAAAGTAACTATAGAAATTATTTCAATCGCAACAAGTTATGTTAAGTATATACTGCATTTTATATTTTTTTTAAACGGAAACCTAAATCTTTTTAATTTCATTATTACAAAAGAAGTGCGCTTTATTTCATACAATATTAATGCAACTTATGAACGCATTTGACCCACTATCAGCAGCAATAGACAACGCTGGTCGTTAAGTAATGATCATCAATAAAGAGAAACGATGCGTGCTATCAACCAAATAAGGACGAATCCATTTCAATATCAAATCAACACTTGACATGCCAACACGAAATAAGAACCGTCCCAAACTTGCGCTGAATACAAAACGATAGAAAATGACCCGTATGTTGACATATTTACGACCCCAGAGGAGTTAAGATTAAAAAGTTTCGACAGTTTCGAAGATGAAAAATATAGGATGATAAAGTAAGACTAAAATGTGGAGCAATAAAGGGTCTTTTCTAAAATAATGAGAAAAACAATAACATAACTTATAACATAGCAAAGCAAAATGTCAAGCCATCACGAAACACATAAATTACCCATGAAATTGATAACAAGGACTAGATAAGAGATACGAACTGTGATAAAAAGGAATGATAAGATAAATTTCGGCATATTACATAAAAACTATAAAGATAGCGCAGAATGGGGGAATACAATTGAGATTACGTTGATGATGTATGCTGTTTATTAACTTCTTAACAATTTAAGAAGTTTATGAATTAAACGCACTGGCATCATTTGTACAAACGTATATCAGCAAGGCAAAAACATCATCAAAAAAGGAACTTCACTTCACTCTCAATAAAATTCCAAAATTTCCTAATCAATATTACAAACAAGACATAAAAAATTAACCTGTCAAATAGCTACGAAACTGGTAAAGAAACTCTTTTATATTTTGGTTGAAGTCAGAGAAAGCTACTTTATATCTGAATAATAAATTCAGTGAATATTCGCGATGGTGGCACGGAGCGGCGCGCGCGCAGTGCCCGAGCCCGTCAAAACAACTGACGGTGCCGCACCGTCTCACTGACCAGCTGGGTCATTCTCAACGCATACATATACTTACATGCAAATCACAAAGTATAGCGCAAAAAGTATAAATATCAAGATACGTTTTAATGGCTGAAATCTTCCAATATGCATATATTTATGTATAAGTACAATATAAAATATTTTCTGCAAACGTAGATAGAACTTTATACAGGGTTATGAGGATGATAATGGGTCGTTTTTATTTCAGAATTGAGTCTTTGTGACCGCTAACGTTAACCCTCCTCCTATTACACAGGTTTTTTTTCTATACATGCTTTAATATGTAGAATAGTATCGACCTTTATAAAAAACAACGTTTTAAAGTCGTCCTTTATTCATTCCGAATTTTTTGTTTTTCAATTTTAATTAACGCCTTTCTGGTGACATTATAGCCCGATATTCAATCCTACTAGAGGTCTGGCAAGGCATGTTACTTGTATAACTTTATTTCTATGTAAAGTGTTTTATATTTTCTTGTTTTATGTTGTGTAATAAAATGTTTCATTCACATTCAAGGGTCTTCAATGAGTTAGTTTAATGGCGATATATTTTTTATTAATAAATAAGAAAATAACAAAATAAATTCAAGGGTCTTCAATGACTTAGTTTAATGGCGATAGATTTTTAATTAATAAATAAGAAAATAACAAAATAAATGTATTACAATTGAACTAGATGAGAAAGTACAACTGACCAAAGATGTTTTGTGACTGTACCTAATTTTGACCTGTTGTATTAAATATGAATGCTTTACTATGTTCGTATTAAGACTATACTATGCTCTAATGCATTTCTTATTTATCTGAGGAAGACCATATGTTAGCTAAACTTAAAACAAACAATGATCACACCATATTTCACACCTTCCCATGTAAAATGGAGTGTAATAATAATGAACTTCATGCTGAAAAACATTTTACACGATGAAAAGTTTAAAAACATAGACGGAAGACAAAGAGAAAACATAGAGTAAGATTTCATGAGAATATCAATGTTTTACTGAACGGTTAAATATTTATAGATCCTATGTATGGTACCGCACTTTGAATAACATGACTTAATATTTCAACAAAGAGTAGGGGTATAAGATGAACAACTGCTACAAGATAAGACTACAAAAATTAAGATTTCTATAGATATAAAACTAAAAGCAACTGTGTAATGGCACCAATTTTAAAAATATCTTTATTATTTTTTACAAGCTAAAATAATTCAATTGGCTGGAAGACAGAATGAAGCATTATTTTGTCTCTCCAGTAGTTTCAGCGCGCTGCAGTGGCCAAATTTTATATTTAGCTTTCGCATGTACCGCCAAAGTTTATGTGGGGCACTTTCATAATCAACGTTGATGCGCTGGCACAGTTTGACGGATCGCAATGATGAATACAAATATAACATTTGACACTTAGTTAGATATTCAAATTAACAACATCACGGACCGAAAAAACTCTCTTAACTATTTTATTTGGCGATATTAAGACGATTATAATTGAACACAAGAGATGTTCTAAATTATTGGTAAAACCTCCGTTTTAAAATAAGTAGATGTTTTGAGATTCGTTTGTCAGTCATTTGATCGTGAAGATATTCTACCTTGGCACAAAACTCTTGAAAACTATGAAGTTTCAAGATCGGGCGCAGTCATTTCCAAAGATATTACAGGTCAATCGTAATACAGGGTAATCGTACCTATAAAATGTAGATTTGAGTCAAAACATACATCTAATAAAAGCTTCTTATAAGGATACGGAGAAAGCAGACGTATAAGAAAGAAAAAGTCTGTAATAGATCTTTTCGTTGACCGAATAGAAATTCGAAAATGCTGATTACATTGTTGAACGTTATTTTTAACCGACTTCAAAAAAAGAGGGAGGTTCTCAATTCATCGGAATCTTTTTTTTATGCATGTTCACCGATTATGTATATTGAAGACGCCTGAACCGATTTGGAAAATTCTTTTTTTGTTTAAAAGGGTATACTTCACAGGTGGTCCCATATAAATTTTATCGAAATCGATTCAGCGGTTTTTGAGAAAATCAACATAAACATAGCAAAATTGGAGTTGTTGCGATTGAAGTCGGTTGTTTTTAACGTATTCAGCGTGGTCAATTATGTTAACTAAAAATGATTAAAATGAGTAATAATAATAAGAAATATTATAGAAGGCAAAATTGAAGGCAGAAGAGAAAGCCCACGTACCACCTGGTGTGACAATATAAAGGAATGGACTGGAATCAAAGACGCAGCACTCTTTGCAGGATGGCTAAAGAGAGAGGAGTTCCGCATGCTGCTCGTCGACAACCGCTAGAATGTGGCACCTCGAGAAGAAGAAGAGTCTGCATAACTGAGATAGTTAGCGTAATTACCGGCATAAGAAGCATTCCATCTAAGCCCTGAAGGATCGACAAGAAACATAGTCTAGTGTCTTCTATCAGGTGGGCCAAGAGCATATTGCTACACATTTTTGTCAGATATTACGCTTATTTTATTAACAACATAACGGAATGTGTCCCATAGAGCCCGATGCAGACTGCGTCCGCGCAGATAACTGCAGGCCCGGGTTGCGTCACGATATGCACAACTGGTTTACTTAGCCTTTATACTACTCGGTAGTGGCTACTGGGTACGAGCTGGTAAGTTGAGTTGCAATTCCGTATTGAGGTCGAAGGTTGGTAAAGAAATACCTGTTCAGTTTTTTGATAACAAAATAATCAATAAATATAAATTTAATAAAAAAAGAAATTAATTAAAATGCGGTTATGTGTGTAACTAACAATACTCGATCGAAGTTGCTTTAGATGCGTTATATTAAAAATAACATTGTTTAAAAATTTAATTTGTTTAGTCTGTATCTTGGTGTATTTATGTTATACATATTTCTATTATAATAAGTATTTCATGCATAAAAAAGATCCATAAATTCCGCTCTTGCGCTTGCGCATTCTAAATAAATATAGAGCAAAAAGATTGATACTATGAAAATTTTAAAGCCGCTATCTGGCCTTTTTAGTAAAATTTTAGGAGTAACGTGTACCGGTTGCTGTAACAAGTAGCATAAACAATTTAGAAACGAAATCACTTTACCTTTCAAACCCCTCGTTGGTTTGTTTTGAACCTTTAAAATCCCCATATAAAATTGTTTCTTGCGAACATAACTAATTCTACCATTACATTTCGTTACGGTATTCAAGACACACTATACTTGCTCTATTAGGTGAAGGGCTCAGGAAAATCATAGTTATTTAGATAAAATTATTATGACATGTGGCATTTGTAAGACCTTTAGCTTAGAATAATTAACTCATAGTAAACATTAACCATTAATTCTTGAGCCACTTATGCTAACCCACATTTGGTTTGGCTTATAAACCGCCTATAAATTCTTATAGGCAGGTGTACAAAAATCTAAACTCGTAATAGTATTTTTATTATAATACAACGAATAATTCTGATAAGCGGTAAAAAAACTATTTTCTTTGGTTCGATTGTATAAAGTACCACGTGGAATAATGAGGAAAAAAAATTCTAAACCGCTGATCATTCAAAATTAAAAAAAGTTACCATAAAATATCATCATCATCAATATTGATTCCTCACCATAAAAACTATAGAACACAGACTTCATCTATAGCCACACACATCAGCAGTTAGAGAAATAAAACCTTTTCGTGCAATTAATAAGTAACATCTAAACAAAACAACTGTCGGAAGAAATAATCTGATAAAGTGAAGAGATGCCGGTTCGTGCTCGTTGAGGCCTTTTGTATAGCCTCCACATATGGTTGGGTTATACGAGGTGAGGTGTTACACTATGCCTAATATGGGAATGAGGACGATCGCAAAGAAGAACTTAATGAGGTTAGCATCGCTAAGTTTGATGGATGTTACGGAATACGAACAGCGCATGCGTAGCGTCTGATACATTAAAATTTATATGAATGGGGCGGTAGAAACAGAAACAAAACAAGTTATAGGCTATAGAAGAAATCAGTGTTTAATGTCCTAAGTATTGATTGAGTTACTAAGTGGAAGCGACCATCACATGTGCTGCACCACAAGTAAATGGTAGTGACCATGTATGTCCTCTCTCTGTAGAATTGGTTGGCATTAAGTAGCGATGCAAGATGATTAAAGAGGCATGATGACAAATCATTTCAAATGCTTTCGTACTCCACGGAAAAGCGAAGAACGTGTGTAGCCTGAATAAAACGGTAACGTAGAAAAAAGTTTGAATGAAAGGTAGATCAGAATCAAAGACGAAATTTTGAAATATTATCACGACCGATCAAGTACATGAGACCAAGTAACACATATCCTACTTTCCGTCTTTAACTATGATAGGGCTTACAACTTTTACTATCCATTTTAAATATAGATGGCGCTAAAACAAAATCTAAATGAAAATTGCGCCGGGAAAGCTGGACGGACCAAATTGAACCAAATTGAATTCTGCGCCTCAGTAAATGTGGAATGAATTGGTGACGATGTGACGGGAAGAATTTAATGACCAATCTAAAGAGAGCGCGTTACAGGAATCAATTTCCCTTTTCGCAGATATTAACATTCCATTTTTTATTTAGGTTCTGTTTGTCTATTTTAAAGAGAGCACAAAAACGTAATACCATTTGTGAATTCTGATTCGTTTCATTTAAGATGTCGATGAAGGATAGATTGAATTATTTAATTGCATTAGGCGAGACGTGCAGTGTTTAGATAAGATGTATGAGAGATATTATTTAAGACGGTTTATCCAAAAAATATCTGTAAGTATGCCAATGAGCTTTTTTTATTCTAGTAAAATTAAAAAGTTAACTAGGATACAAGGTTATTAAATGATTTTAATTTTTTAAATTTAGGCTCTTTTGTGTATCATTTTTGGTAAAAGTTCATCTATGTAACAAAATCATAAATGTAGTAATCTTCGATAGTACCAGTTTTAAAATACACTATCTACATTTATATTAGGCAGGTATCTACAATAAGGTTGATCACATTATTTGTTGTGTCAGCCCCCATCGATCATATTTATAGCTTCACACAAGTATTAAAACAAAGCCCCGTCAAAGGCCGTTCCGTTGACATTTGGAGCAAACTGTCTTCTATAAATAGCGTGTCAGACACCGAAAATAGGCTGAACTTTTCAACCACTAAAGTAGTGCTGAATCATTTAGGGATGCGACGAAAGGTGAAATTTAATAGAGGAATAGGGATATTATAAGAGGGAAAACCGAAAATGTAAGTGCTCGCGTAATTTGTGTGTGTGGCTGTTTCAGGTAAACAGGATATATTGTTTCTAAAGATTTTTTTCAAATTCGGTATTGATAAGCCTTGATAGAAACCACGAGGGCTAAGTTCGGCTTGTGTGGTAGAGTCAATCACGCAGGTTAATTTAATTGATTACAGATACGGTTGTAAAATGGACGAATTTCAAACTTGCATTTATCTCGAATGTTGCTTCGTAAGGAAAATTAAGCCGTTGGGGGTACTTGAGATGATCACAAGTCAAACAACCTCCACCAATCCAGACTTGGGCCCCATGAGCGCCGTCACAGTGGGAGTATAGATAGTCTAACCTTCTCAAAGTATGGGAACAAATCCAAACTCCAATTTTGTTTTTATCCCTTGGCAGCATCCTATCATGATTTCAAAATATGTGATTATTCATTAATAAATGTTGCCAGTATTTTTCTTCCATTAATTTTGTATCCGTGGAACAGTTTTTATTTTTGGGCAAAAAAAGAGGGTCAAAAGGAAAATTGGAATTCCACGAAAAACGAAAAATAGGACCGATTTTGCTTTAACACCTTTGGGCTATTTGCCAGACCATTACTGGGGGCTGTTCATACTTGGTTAGTTTTTGTTCTGTCGTATGAGATAAACTAATGGGCAAATCACTATTGTAATTCGATCTTAAGTGAAAATATCAGAGCAGAAACGTAAACACGATTCCTTTGGGCGATAAAAATATTCCTCCAAAAGTATTGAATATGGACGATGAAAATTCAAAAAAGGAAATATCTTTCTTTTCTAATATTTTTAATTCTTAGGTATACAAAAATATTTTTAGTGTTCATTTCTCGAAACTGATTCATAGCACAAAACAATTCGGAAAAATTGTCTGAATCATTTTCCTAATTAAAGTTGGCAATAATTTCAGAGTTACGAATAATGTTGATCTGTCAACGGGACAATGAACGTTTTCTCTCTAAACGGTAATGATCTTGCTGAGATCACAAAAAAGAAATTACACTGGTACCCAAGGTTTCTAGTCCCCTTCGGATTAATGAACAAATTTGACAGCCTTTTAATGGTAGGCATTTAAGGTAGGGTCATCGTAAATCAATCAGCTTTCAATTTGCCACAGATTCGCGAATCAATTAAAGGGTGATTAAATATAACGTTTTCGCGCAAACAGTTTCCTTAACTATCCGATAAATAATTAGTAGACGTATGTTAAAGCTTATAAGGGTAAGTAAGTAAAGGCAAAGAAAGCTAAAGAAATAAGGGTTCAGAAATAGTGTCGTAATTCATGAAAGAAAGATTGATCCAACAAAGTTCATAACAAGTTCAAATTATCAGTGAATCGAACCTATGAACGACTTGGTGGTTCAGTTTTTAGCACTCCTGGCTTCAGATCCGAGGATCGTGGGTTCGATTTCCATGTAGGGCTAACATTTTTGTGATGAGCAGTTTTTTGTATCCGGTTGTATTATATCCATAGACGAGTAGTCTAACGAAATCAGTGGAATCCATGGCGTCTATTTCCCCAAAAAACCCGTAGCCACTCCTCTAATATTATTATTTTTTAAGTGTTGATCATTCAATGTCTTCATTGAAATAAAAACTCTCTTACTATACACAGGAATGTGCGACACCCGAACCATGATAACACAATTTATGTAAAATTTTAAAACGTTTAAATCGAAAGACGTAACAATTTTCTACAAATCTCCCGACAAATCCCCCTACATATTTAATCGATAGGTTTGACTATACCAAAATGGGTCGTAATGCCCCGTCAAAATGAGGTTCCATCTACTATGTTGACTTTGTAACAATCTGTCCTAAAACAACCTTTGGTATAGGGCACTAATTTGAAAGTAGGTTAATTAACATGTCCGTACTTTGTTTGTTGTCTTTGTCACTCACTAGGTATATTGGGAATCCCTTGACATTTAGCGTAGTCTGGCTGTGTTTAAATGGATTTGTCAGTTGTGGAAAAGAGGGTTGAGAATTGCACAATCTTATGATCTATGCATCAGCCTAAAATTCAATCCTTTCTCTTCACTTTACATCGAGTGAGTCTCATTTTGCACTTATTTAAAATGGGAAAATGTCAAATAAATTCCTGCTGAGACGTGGTCTTGTACAAGTTATAAGTTACAAGTATTGTATAATGCTTGGACACGTTTTTAAAAACCTATTCAATCCCTTCTTGATGAGTTCCGGATTGTAACACTTAAAAAAAAAACCAAAGTGCGTCAGTGTCCGAAACTGTAGATAGATTTTCCAAGTCAACGGGCGTAGGGATCAAAAATAAATCTGTTAATCTAAAGACGTTAATTTTTTCGCCAAAAAATCGACTACTTATTACCGACAATTTTTTTTTTATACAGGCTGACTATTAATACGATGAAAAGCGCTAAATGGTAAATGCTACCCATAAAACTGAGCAGCTTTTTCCCAAAGAACCTACATCATCGGAGCAAAACACATGAAATTCATATAGCAAATGGCAATTGCTTCTCCGTCGGTTTACTAACTCTTGAAATTCATATTTTTATCCCTTCTAGAAACCTTTAACAAGTTTTTTGGCGAAAACTTTTAGTTTTATAAGTAGCATCTTCTACGAATTTATCGTTTTCCATCAAATAAACAACCCACCCTGTATGATTCTACAACTGCGAAAGGGGTGTGCTCTGCTTTAGTAATTTCGTACAGTTGCGTGTTGTCAAGTCAGAGTTAGAGCGTCCTTGAGGTCGATGACCTTTGTTATGGTTGCCATGCAAGTTCACGAATACTCATAATAATTTGTATAAGCATTTTATTAAGGACTTCTTTTCAAATTATTATATACTAACAATAACTTACGGAAATAGGGCAATATCGTGTTGAGGAAGACTTTATAAGCCCGTAAACTATTATGCCTGCCCAGCCTGTCTATATTCGGATAGTTGATAATTTCATAAATTTTCCTGTTTTGTACATACCTACGCTAAATATCATAAGTATGCTAAGTATTGTTCTTTATAAAATACAACCTTAAACAAATTGTTTCAAATTACAATTCTTTTGCATACAATGAGACAAATCTAACGACATATCGCACTTAACTCATTGAGCCGTTTTTGATACAGGATGTAACATACATATACCCTCGAAAAAGCATTACTCTCCGCTTCCACAGTCGGGTAATAAATAACAGATAGAATCAAACAATTTAGCTTATTCCTTATCTGACCTTGCAATCACGCCCTAATCCATAGGATATCTATCTACCGTCCTTGAAGCAAATCAAGTGCATTCATTGGTTCTGTCGCGAACTAACGATAGCTAATTACTATCACTGCTGGTCCTATCACACAACGAGGGTGTGGCATCAAAACACGTCTGAATTATGATAGCACCTAAATAATTTATATTTTGCGAGTTATTCCACCGCGCCGCACCTAAAAACGTGTTTTAGTTAAGTTTTGATAGTATGAAAGGAAGTGCCGTGTATTTCGGGTGAATTAGGTCGAACTTGTTAAATGTAAATTACATATGTGAACGCAACTTATTCGGTGGCGCATGAAAATAAACAAAAAATAATCAAATAAAACATATGAAATGCTAGTTAAGAAACAACAGCGTACAAATTATTTTAAGAAAAAAATATACATATATTGCACTTTTAATAGTTTTGTTAAAATTTAAGTTCCATTTTTTCGCTACAAAGGCCAAATTGCCCGAATACAAGATCAATGTAAGTAAACTATCAGATATCCCTTATATGTGATAGTTTAGATTTAGAATAAAATGAAAATGTTTAACAAAACTTTTATAAGTACAATATATAATTTTGTTACTTGACTGATACTAAGGGTGGGCTCTTCCACTAACTATTTGTAAATGTATTTTATATGTTTTGTTAGATTTTTTATTTTAGTTTGTTTTCACTCGCCACCGCTGCGTTCACATTTAACAAGTTCGACCTAATCGACAAAACATAAATTTTACCTCACCTTTTTGACGATATCGATTTCCCTTCTATTTTCATTGGTTTATTTATGGCATACCCATGTTAAATTACGACGTTGCCCCACCTCATGTTCAGTATTGATTGATTTGAGGAGATATCCCCGGATGGTGCTTGACTAGTGGCCTTGACAACGAAAACTATACTACTGATCGTTACATAAGGTGCTACTGTATTAGTGCCCGATATTTTAGTTAGTGTTTCTACTCCTGATTATGATCAACTTTCCCCAAGGAATTTGACTATGGGTTCATTGGGGAAAGTTGATCAGAATCAGGAGTAGAAGCACTGACTAAAATATCGGGCACTAATACAGTAGCACCTTATGTATATGTCGTGGCCAGATCATAGAATTGATCACTTCATGATGTGGCCAACCATTTCATGAAATGGTCGCATTTCATGAAATGAAAAATATCTGCTGATCACATTATGATATGGTCTGGCCAGATCAATGAATACATCAACGTTTCACGATATACAGCTAAACGCACGGCTATTTCATGAAATGGTCAAGCATTAGTGATCATATCGTAAAATAGTTACAGTATCCACCGTTAGAGGCGCTGATATCTTTTTGTTTTTGTGATGTATCATGGCGGAGTACAGTTAATAATAAAAAGGCTATTAATAATGCACTTATTGAAAATAAAATAGAAGTTTAATGTCATTACGATACTAAACTACATTTTTCGAAAGTCAATCAAAAAACGAGCGCACCGTAAAAACCTTGAAGTTCGGAAAGTGTTTCATAGGTTAGTAGATATCAATCTTAAAAGGTAAGTATTAAGAATGTATAATTTCTCTGTTAACCAAGATTTGTTGCCAGATGTCATGGCATGAAGATGCCAGTAACTTTTCAACGTATTTTAAATTTTTATTAAACCTTTTATATAATGGAACCCCTACATTAATGATATGGCCAAACGTGGATGGACATATCATTAAACGTTGACGTTTAAACGATATGGTCAGTTTTAGCTGGCCATTTCATGAAATGGTCGGCCACATCATGAAATGATCAATTCTATGATCTGGCCACGAACATATATACCGATTAGTAGTTTTCGTTGTCAAAGCCACTAGTCAAGCACCATCCGGGAATATCTCCTCAAATCAATCAATACTGAACATAAGGTTAAAAGTAGCACCTTACATGATGTGTCAGTCTAATACAAGCTCCTACCTGCTTTCGGAGTTTATGCAATTTTAAAACACCAACTATATTGCATAATACACACGACGGCAAATTTTGCGGAACACAAAGAAAAGGTCGAATATTAAAATAAATATAACTAATTAAAACAACTTCAGTAAATAAAAACTTTTTCAATTTTTTTTAATGGTCCTTTTTTGTGTTCTTCTAAATTTGCCAGTGTGTGTACAGATGTATTCAGTTTTCTGTATTTTTTTTATGTTTTTGTTAATTTTTACATTTTAAATGTTAGCACCTATTTACATTCATTCATTTTATGCAAGCAACTTCTTTAAAATATCTGTTATTATTTTATCGCTTTGAAATTAATTTATTCGCAAAAGTATTACACGCGCAATGAATACATTCGATTCTTCAATAAGCTGACCATTTAAAAAAACGGACTGAATGAATGTAGGTATAGTATTTATCCTATATTAATGTGAGGATCAGCAAATCTAACGAAAATTTTCACTCTAAAATCCATCAAACTGTTTTGTCTAAAGGCAGTAACAAGCAAACAGACAAATAACAATGTAACAATCTTTACACATCGCCAAAACCATTAATCTCCGTTTGGGTAGTCGGGTCATAAGCACAGCCTACAAAAAAAACTATTTAAAGCTTACCTAGAACATGTTTATACTGCTCCTTAACATTTTAACTCTGCAAAGCTTTTTACTCTACTACACTTATAAGCTTGCAACTTTAGTATAGGCACTTGAAACGTACGCAACTACGCTTTTCAAGTGTTTTCCACCACTTGAGTATCTGGAGGTTAAGAGTGGAAGTTCTGTGAGAGTACGAGTAGGCATGGCGGATTTTATAAGGGCAGGCATGGGTATTGCAGTCGAGATAGTTTCAGATTGGTGATTAGAGCGGGATTAAGCCTTTTTAGACTATCTATAAATAATAATATTATATCAATCATTCTCCTGCCCTTATCCCTATTATTATTTATTACGTTTTGTTTATTTGGAGACAGCAGATGTTATTTAAAAATATAAACGTCCATAAAATTTTATTTTGACTTATTTTTTCTGGGCGATAAACTTTGCTCTTATTTCACCCCCTTTGTGCACTTTATAAAGACTCACGCTGTATATCTATTAATATTGTGAATCATTCGACAAGTAAAGGTACACCAGCTTGCTTCAAATGAAGAAGTTGCGGCACAAACTACATAATTTATACGTGTCAATGGGGAAGAAAACTGACAAAACTCGCCGATAGAGGCGCTGATATCGCTTGACTCATAACAATCATGACTAACTGTCAAAACGTATAGAAAAACTGTTTACGTGAACTAAACATAAGATTTATTAAAAAAATGCCGCGTCGTGTGGCGATTGGTTGCAATAATAATGGAAATCATTAATTTCCTAAAGATTCTCGGATGAAGAAGTGGGAAAAAATACGTTTTCAATTTTGTATTTTTGAACTTCGCCTTTAATTGAGGAACAGTCCAAGTAGCATACATTTTCCATTTAACAATTTTACAGAAAAAAAACTAATTTATAACACCTCGATAATGAAAAACGCGGAACAAATTAAAAGTTGTTATGAGTCAAGCGTCCGTAGCGCCATCTGCAAATAGCTTTGCGTTTTCTTCCCCATTGACGCGACAGACACGTAGGTTAGGTTAGGGGTGAGTAAAATGAGCAATAGGCGTAATTAAATGACAGAATGTCATTTTTTAAGTGGTTAATTTTAAAATTATTTCTCGAAGATACATATAATGTTTATAAGCAAAGTGTGAGTCGGCAATACACAAAAACATCAAGTTAACACACGTCAAACTTTGTAAGTATTTTTAAGGGAGAAAAACACAAAAAAACTGTCGTACCGGTGGCGGCAGCACTCTGCGTGCACCTTGTGCCTGAGACACACAAATACATAACTACAGTATAAGATATACATAAATATATCTAACAGTACAGTAATTAACCGAGTAACAGACAACGCAAAGCACAATCCATTGATAATAGCTCATACGTTCCTATGAGCAACGACTGGTTCGATAGGGGGGGGGGGGGTCTACTAAAACTTTTTGTGAAAAGAACCCCGCAAAGATCAGCGTTTAGGACTTTATAAATTTTAAGTAATCCAAATATATTCTGCTCGCAAATGAGTTTGATTTTTAAGTAAAATTACGTGTTCCTCTACTAGACAAGCTTAATACGCTTGTAACAAACGTGACAAGAATCCAGAGAGAACTTATGTGGTTTACTTACATTGATCTTGTTCTTCGCCCTCTCAATCGCTTTCGAGTCCTCCTTCTCGGGACTGAGGCGGCACACCCTGGCGCGCCAATCATTCGCACCGGCCGCTTGCAGAGCTGCCAACCTGAAAAAAAAAAACAAAAAAAAAGGTGAGAAAAAGTCCTTGCAAAAATATGCTTGAAAAGGTCTAGGTGACATCTAAATGCTGACATTACAGTTTTTGCAATGCAGAAGGTAAACTTAAAGCGAGCCGTAGATCTAGTTATACTGTGCTACCGAAATTATTATTATGACATGTGATTTTTCAAGTTAATTATACAGAATCCAAACGCACCGTAAACTTCTTTTCAGTAACTTAAAAGAAACTATATTTTTGTCGTTTATACTGTTACCTACTTATGTGTGTGTGACGATAATACTCACTATACATACGTATTAGATAAATAGTTACTATAGTAACTGGTTATAATGGTTATCAATTGACACATCAAAAGACCATTGTCCACACAATGGTGCATAGATAAGAAAATAGTAAAAGAACAAGAAAGAAGGTAATACTGAGAATTCACAATAATTTCGTAGGAAGCTGACTTGAACTCAACGACTTTGTATGGAAAATACCACGATAAATTTATAGCAAAAATAAAAATAAAAACATTTATATGAAACAAAATAACACCAAATTGTACAAAAATTAACACCACGCTAGGGTTCCTAGTATCGTGCGAGTTATTTTCCATGGGCCACATTACAGATTTTGAATAATTTATCATTGCACTAGTTTTTTGTGCATTCACAACCAAATGCATTAAGTGTCTAGCCTTGGGTTTACAATTACATCCACATAATATGTACGTATTAGACAATGTTTAGGAACTAACTTGTTTGAATGCTATATCTGTTATTTGAGTCAATTAATTTAGTGCAACATAAGGCAATCGCCTGGGGACATAACGATTAATAGTGCTCAATGATAAGAAGAACAAGTTTAGTAACGTATCTAGTCTATAGCTAATGTCCCATAAACATACAAGCATAGATAACACAAGTTATCCAAAGCTTTCCAGTCATTAAAATAACTTTTCAAATTACCATAAGTATAGCTACATACACTTAAAATATGTCAATGGCCTTTAATTATTAGGGCTTATCACAACACTCAAGTGCAGTGCACGAGTTATAACAATGACATAAGAGGAAATATTACATGCTTATGTCAATAACCAATAACATAATATACTCAGTTTGTAATCTTGTGGTGTTATAGCTACCTATTTAAAAGGAATTTTGTGCCTTAAATCAATGCGAACAAAAAAATATCTGGCGTCCAGTAAGCGGGTATTGAAGTGGCAATTAATTTCTAGGAACCGAGTAGATAACATATAGAAACATGGAACTAAACAGCTCGTGTTATTTTTGATTCAACCAAACTTTATTTAATTTGTATACAATTTACTTAAGAAAGACCTACTGAATATGTAAGAATTGGGAGAAGAACTTAGAAGTACGTAGACTGATTTGCAGAATTTAATCACTCTTCTACTGACTGATTAAACCAATAAAAACAATAATAAAACAAATATGTTTCCTATTATCCTTATAAATATAAGGAGTAACTAATTTGTTACTTGTTCAGTTAACTAGGGCTTAAGTTCATTATGTCACAGTTTATATTTTCAAGTTCCCTTTTGTATTTGTACATGATTCTTGGTTTAAAAAAAATTGATGATGGGCTTACCTTTCGGCGATGGTGCCTCCACGATGCGGCATCTCTGCATGCGTGGCGCTCCGCTGAACGCCGCCGCCGAGCCTGCAAACAAACAAACACACACCGTCAACAAACGTAACAATGTTATTAAAACAGAAAGAGCAATTTCGTAGACCTCTCATCAGATATGGTCTACTATTGGTGTTGTTTTAGGATACAACAAACACAGTACGAAAGAAAGTTCAAATTAATTTACCATCAATTATTTTTTTATTAATAAACACTTAACTTTTCTTACAATTTAAGCTTTATAGTCCCATGGCGATGAGTTTAAGGAAGTTACCCTTACGATTTATTGTACCCTTTGATCCATCAAAGGACACAAGACAAACTGTAAACCAACAACACAACTTTGTGAAATTACCTGCTGGGCGCTTCAAATTGCTGTTTCAGGCTTTTGAAACTGTACAGCCTTTCTTCTAAAGGTCCAGGCCTCATTTGTAACATGTTTATTTTACAACAACACTATATAATAATAATAATAATAACATCTAATAATAACACTAAACTCTTCCGACCACCAAAACTTGTTCAATGACTAGATTGGTCCACGAAAATGTATCTAAAAGTAAATAGTTACTAAACTAAATATTAGAAAAGTGCTTTGGTAACACTCTATAATAAGGTAATAATATGAAATAAATATTATTTTAAAAATTATTGTTAATATATGTATACAAAAGATCGGAAGCCCGACGCCTTTTCAAGTCAACGTCTGTTTGACAACTGTCGTCTAAGCAACAACCAGCTCTGGGGCTCTGGGACTGATATCGTCTCTGGTCTCCGCTTGCAATAAACTATAGACTATTGGTATGTGAACTTTATCGAGCATTTGGTTTGAGAAGACAGCATTATCCTGTCCTTAAATGATAAGGGCTTGACTACGCAAATAGATATTATTCAAATTACTTATTATCTACAATTTTCTATTGTACAAATGGGTATTGTGATTGTAAGCATGTTTAGTAATTTTTGTGTTTATGAGTAGAAACTCGATTGAACTTTGAAACTGGGCACGTTTGTCATTGTAATTTTGTAATTAGAAGAAAATATTTTGGCTTCTTTACCATGTGACTGCACTTGAGGGATCTATCTTATCCAGTCCAAATCCGTTCAGCATTGTAAAACAAACACACATCTACATATTATAATATAAGTGAGATTCACATGCTGATTATAACATTAATTTATTAAAGGTTTTCTTAAATCTAATATTAATAAGCCCTTGAAATGCCACATGGGATAAAGATATCACTTTCTAAAAAGGTTTACATTCAACTTTTAATCGTACCAACTTTGCATAAAAGTGAACAACTAAAGTACGTTATCTATTACCAATGGCCCCATTAAACTTCCTTTCATTACATTTTTCAAACTAAAATTCCTACAGCCTGGTTAGCGGTACCATTATCAGTTTCACGCTCGACTCGTTTTCAAAGGACGATTGCAATTATTTTTATTGCGCTTGTGACGTTCGCTTAATCTTTGACTGCTTTTGTAACTCAGCATTCAGCACTTCTAGTCGAATATAATTTTAGATAAGGACTATACGATCTAAAATTATAACGCTGTTATAAAATTATAACAGCGTTATAATTTTAGATAAGGAGAAATAGCCGTAGGACTTGTGAAAAAAACATAGCTCATGCGAGAGACATTGAAGAAAATAATCACATAATAACTACGGTGATAAAACTATCAATAAAATTAGACAGAGTCTCTTGAATAAAAAGTTTCAGGTAAAAAAGGCTTTTGAAATCCGTTTTTAAAACAAGCTACAGATATCAAAGTTCAAAATTCAATAGGGTTACCTTGATGAAATTGTTTTTTTTCTATTATAAAGCCAACCAAGTGTGACTGCAGTCTTTTTTCAAAATCAGAATGTTTTTTAAATTCAAGTAGAAAAAAAATTAAGTAGATGCTTTTAAATCGTCTTTTTCTCTACCTAGTAAAAAGTTCATACAAATTTAAAATACCTACCGTGTTACGCTTCAGTTCACTTTCAAAAACTGCGGCAACTTTATTCACTTTCAAACAACAAAAACGGTGTAGCAAAATTCAGAGGCTTTGACGCGGTGTGCGATCCCGCCCCACGCTGCGACGCGACTAGCGAGCGACTGGGCGGGCGGAACGCGGAACGAAACCTTATTCTTGGAACTCGAACCGAACTCGCCTCACCGTTTTAGTAACAAAATATAATACCTATGGTAATAGATACTTACAAGTCAAATATCTTAACTAGATAGAAGAAAATGTTATAATTACAAAGAGAAATACTTAATCATTTCAATTAAAAAAACTACCACCCGAACGTACAAGTAAGTTATTCCACTCATTTTAAAATTACGAGACCAATTTTCATCTAAAATAGAACTCAAATCGGTTAAACCGTTTGGGAGCTACGATAACACAGCACAAAAGTTACGAGTATTATTTATTTGCTTACTGAAACTGTTAAGGTACAAACACACTATAGGTTTCTAACTTATAAAATCCTCTCTTTTCAGTCAGGGGTTAAAAACATACAGTAAAGAAGTAAGTAGTACGTAGTTCAGGTGTGGGTCTGTTTAGCCAGGAAACCGGGGCTCCAGGGTCTTACTGCAAACCGATTGTGCAATTAGATGAGATTTAGTGGGGAACATCTGCATTTGTGGCTTTTGGGTATTGTCGGGATAAAGCTGGTTTATAAGTCTGAGTCGCACAACTAGGTTCTTTAAAAGCTTAATACCGACTGGTACCGATTAGTTCGATTAGATTAGTTATTTTAACGGTTTATTTTTTTGGGACTACCGGTTTTTTAATAGTATGTTGACAGTTAAATATTTACAGACAGACGTGCATAGAAGTTCAATAATTTATAAATCTTAATAAATCCACGTCAGCTCACGAAATAATAATATTATCTTTTCTGTATCGAATATGAATGGTTCAGTTGCTTAGGAAATAAAAGATAAAAACAAATGAACCTGTGCTTGATCCTGTTTTAACTGTAAAACAAATTTTATACGGCTAATTATACTGTCGATAGACAATGTGCTCAGTTTCTAACTCCGCACGAAAACTAAAACCAAACTTCAAACTACAACCACGCTGTATATCATAGTTAACAACAAAGCAGACTGCATTGTGTACAAAGGCGTTGACGACGCGTAGCTCATTAAAGCAAAACACCCTGTATGCAGCTGGGGGCGTAACAGACTACACAGTATAGTTCAGGGTGCAGTTCAAAGCTTGTTTAAGATGTTTTTGTAATGCTGAAAAGAATGTGTAAGTGAAGAACGAAAGGCTTTTTCCTGAAGCCAACAGAAAGGGAATAGTAGCTTAAACAAGGAGTTGCTTCTGTTGCACAAGCATGTAAGCGTAGTAAGAATGATAACGTTAAACGTGTATTATGAATAAGGTTAACTGGACTTAGTTTAGCAGAAAGGACTCAATCCACAAACACGTAGTTTAGCAGACAGGACAAACATTCATATATATTTGTGGATATACCTTAAAGTACTTAATCCTTAAAGGTTTATGGATTGAGTCCTTTCTGCTGAACTACGTCCAATTGTAAATGATGTAACATTTGTATGCTTATGTCATTAACACCCCATCAACTGTTATGTCGACTCGTTGCTTGTTATCACGACGTCTATCCTTTGCTCTGTTGCGTTGTGAAAGTATACAAACCAACCATAACAGTTTCGTATTTATAATACTGGCAAGGAGTCATACGATGTAAACTGTAAAAATAATTAGAGACCCTACTTTACACTTTACAGTCGCTGATATTCACAGCATTTGTACTATGTCAGCAATGCAAACCATTGAAAATTGCATCGGCGCCGCTTTCAGACCGATCTGAATGGCACACAAAGCAAATCAGCAAACCCATCAATTTCCTGTGGAAACATTGCATTTGGTTGCTGCGGTGAACTAGACGCCGGCGCGCGGACTAAATGAATGGTGTAATCTAAATGTTTAGTGTTGTTTTATATACATAACTGCTTCATTAATATGTAATTTATATATTCCGAATATATATAGAACTTTTATTCGTTCGTTTCCGTAGCTTCTACTCATAAAACTGAACAACAAACTGAACTTAATTTTCGGGACAATAATCTTCTTATTCAAATTGATAAAGACGAAGATTAAGCAACTTGGTATGGAGTGTCCTAATTTTTTGTAGCAAATAAATTTCACTTTCATCTAAACATATCGGACAAGTGAATACGACATATGGTGAGTATTTTGTCAGATAACCTTTAAAATTCAAGTACATTAATGTAAAAACTAATACATATAAGAAAACACACAACAGCAATAGGCACGAACTGTAAAATGCTGCTTTTGACTTATTTTGTATAATATTACTTATTTCACAAAATAAAATTGTACAAGAAACCGCAAGTTTCAGCGGAAAGAGGCTTACTCCAAGCATGCAGAAAATGCACATTTTTCATAACCAGCCTAGCCAGAGTAAACATGCAATATACGGCCGACTGCGAGAGACCAAAATCTCCCTCATACATAGCTGAAATACCGACCGCCATGCTTTATAGATGGCTCTGCGGCACTCTGAAGAATTCGTAAAATGACATAGTGGCATAAAATGTGCATATTCTAAAATACGCACTAGAAGAAATTACCTTTTAAACAGTATGTGTCTCAAAACGATTATCCAAATACATATCAGATTTATACAAGGCGATTTTTTTATGTCGCATGATAAATCCAACGATCGATTATGGACAACTCGAAATTCTTGTTATTTATTTAAAAATTGGTAGAACAAAGTTGTTAAATTTAACCCGAATAATAGCGTAGATTATATTCATATCCGCCATTGAAAATTCACCTTATATAACACAGATAAACTTTTGTGAGCTTTCAAGTATGAAATACATGACTCCAAAATATACAGAAAACAAAACTTAGCAGTTTGCTTATCCAGCAAACTGCACCTAAAATTCAGACTAAATCGTCCAGCGCAGGCTTTTCCGGAATACCGGGAAATGCGATAGCTCGGGTCCTGCCGGAACCGCCCGAGTACGGTTTTGTTTATTGATTTACATCCCCATGTAGCACGGTCTGGTAACGATAAAGGCTTGTTTATGGGCGTTTTAATTGCGAACTGTTTAGGGAAGCCCCTTTCAGCTATCATAACAATTAGTGACAGATGCTACGTGCTCGATAGAATAGTTGAAACTTTTTGATAATGATCAGTATGAGACCAAAGTAGCAAACATATCGCACTCTTAATAAAACAACGACCGAATTCAAAATTTGGAAAAATGAGTTTTGATAAAAAACCGACCTAGAAGAGTCGCGTGTGCGGGGGGACGAATACAGACGCAAAGATGTTGTTACCTTATTGCTTAGGAAATAGATGTGTTTTTTTTACCGAGACTATGTGGTTTGCTCTTTTAGGTCGGTTTTTTATCAAAACTCATTTTGCCAAAAATTTGAATTCGGTCGTTGTTTTATTAAGAGTGCGATATGAGGGTTCTACTTTTAACCGTTACGAGTTCCTCGGAGAAGAGTCACAATCCATCATCAAACCAGATATGAAATATGTCAATGTTTAAAATATTGTCATATTTCATTGTTGTTACAATTAGGTCTTTAAAATAAGTAAAAATTAAATTCTAAAATTTGTTACTTTAACTTTTTTCGATTAAAGGTATAAGTAAGTAAATAGTTACATTAAAGTTCAAGCTGATTATTATTTTCCTGGCGAGTTAAATCTGAACATACCTACATATATGTATAGTTAAACATTGTGATAAATCAATCAACCAAAAACGAACTGATCAAAGGAAGTTGGTCAATAATCATGTGTTTAAACATCTTTGATAAATAAAACATCTATCATACAAATGGTGATGCCATTCAATTTGGAACAGATACAATCACGAATTCCACCATTGCCGTATAGCCCTACTTCACACTTTATGACAAAACTAACAGAGTTTAAAATTCAATACCTAAGTATCTAACCAATAGTCTATTGTGGATGTGGGTGTCAACACTTCAACTGTTAAATTATTGCCACACCAAAATGTATGGACCTTTCAAAGCTCTTATTAGACATACTTTACAAAGGTCTACATAAAATGGTTAAGCATGAGCCTCCAATTTCAACTGATCCTCCATAACTAACACCACAGATAGAAACGAGAGGCCTAGAAGTGCTGAATGTGTAGTTACTGTAACGTATCATAGCAAGCCCGATAATGGAGATATTCCCGCCCGTCACGAAATATGCTGTTTGTCATCATCATCGGATACGAGATCTGTCATTAATAATAATTTACTTGTTGATGTGGTTAAGAGATCATAATAAGGTTATTTAAACACAACTAAAGGTAACCACGGATCTGTAAGTCAGAATGAACCGAACGGAGCGTCCGCGCCGCGAATAACGAGCAGAAGCTTTTTATGTTCTTTATGGTTTTGATTTGGCTCGTTTGACGAGAGTCAGTGAGCGAGGTATCATACAAAGTATTCTAAAATTCAGTTATTTCGACTCCTTCCGTGAGTATTATTATAAATTCGCGGTCAACTAAAATAATACCTACTATAAGGTTAGTGCTCTACCACGATAACTTAAAAAATTATTGTCAGCATAATTCAAAGTATCATAATGATATCGAGGGTTCACGGGCGACTTGTATTAAGCGACATTTTTGGAAACACAGGTAACCTTTACTTTAAAAATTTATTTCTTACAAAATACCTCACAAAAAATAACTTCTGAATAATATTTAAAATATTAAGAATATCGAGAATCTATATAATACTAAGAAGTTAAGTTTTAATGATTATTTTTCTAAGAAATATTTTTTTAAATCAGTCTCCTGAACATTTCTAAAAATGTCGCTTAATACAAGTCGCCCGTGAACCCTCGATATGACGTCAACAATAATAGGACTTTAAGAACATTTTTTTCTCTCACTCACTACACAAAACACACCACCATTGTAAGTCAAAACAAACACTGACACAATTAGCGTGATAAATTATCGATATAAAGAACGACTGTTATCGATTAATCGATATCACAATTGTGTAATTAAATTCACAAATCGATTATCAGAAACCTATATTGATTACAGAAAAAATATGTTTTAATTTCTTTGCTTTTATAGTTATCAACTTTTTTGCTTAAAACAGATAGAGACCAAGAAGAGTGAACATAATATCTCACTGAACTAATAATCAAAAATGTATTAAGGTTTTCAATCGTTTTCAATCTTAAGCAATCATGCCAACATCCTACAAAGAAAGTAAAATCGAGAACTTAACGACACCCACTCTTTCCCTTGCAGGACATAATAAGGAAGTGCACACAATGTGAGATTATCGTATCAAGAAAAACGCGACTCGCGACGTCACATGTACGAAGAACCCTAGTAAAGCTATTTAGCTGTGTTTTATGGTTCGGAAACCACGATATGTTATGTGCATCGCCCCTATTATTAACCACCGATAAATAATAGTTGGAACAAGCCCCGGGGTTAGTAAATACAGCCTTATCAGTATTAGGTCTGTGACAGAGAATAACAGTATCCGTTTAGCATTTTCAGGGTAGATACATTGAAAATGTCAAAACAATATAAAGGTATCGTATGATATATTCGAAACTCTAAATCTTATTCAGTATTTTCTCAGTAACACTGCTTGTTTCAATCGGTAAGTACACTGCAACCACAGACAAAAACTGACACTCAATTATTTAATTTTGGTTAAGGAGATGCTTTTCACATTTTTTTCGAATAAAACAAAACACTTGCAAAAACTAGACAAATACCTATAGTACCACTATCAGATCACGATGCGGAGGGTTGTATAGTACGTATAGTGTATGTATATAGTTAGTTGTACCGCATTGATCACATCTTCTTATACAAACTCCAGACACTGACATTTCCAACAGATGTCTTGTCGTACATACTGATATTTCCTGATCTTCCCCGATTTCCCAGGAAGGGAGCGAAGATAAGGCAAAATCGCAAACAGAATAATTTAAATCACGTCATCTTCTTAACGTCAGCTGTTAATATTTCATTTGATGGGTATTCCTTTCTGACCGCATAAAGTCAGTGGACTAAGCCGTTTAAATGACTAAGGACTAAGAAGAAAGTAACGTTTGGGACTTCGCAGCGGTAAATGGACCTCCGTTTGTTCTAAAAATGTGCTGAACCCGGCAAAATACTTTATTGAAACAGCACTTTTAGTCTATGTGAAAAACAGTAATGTCCCTACTACCTAGGGACCAGTATAAGTAACCCCAGTCGTGTAACGTTATCTCAGGCTTTCAGGCGATGTGATGTGGAAAATAGGGGACGATATTGGCCTCCTGGCAATGAAAATGACAGATGGATAGCAGAAACGTCCCCCACGTTTATGTTGTTTTGGTTTTGGGTTTCAGAAGGTTTAAAAGTTGATTTAGAAGAATGATAATGACTTTGTTGTTCCTTTAATCATCATATACGTACCTATATAAAGAGCGACATTTTACTCACTGAAAAACGGCAAATTCGTAAAACTGAACACCTTCAATAAAAAATCGTCAGATCATATTGGTTACCTAGGGAAATACATAAACAAAAAGCGTTACTATATAAAGTTATTTCTTTTTTCTTTCACATCTACGTCGAAGAGTCATCTCCAAACTATCCGTCTAAAACTTTATATCTGTACTTGTGATACAGAAAGCATAAATCTACATAAAACAGTATAACATTGCTTCATCATAGCAACTTCACGCCGCGTCAAAACCATTTGAATGCTATCTTCGCTAACATTTCCAGGCGGGGAACAGCGGGAAATGTAGACACAGTTTGCGTCGGGATGTCGAACTGCGGAAACGCAGTAGCACTCGCACAACTCCAGTCCCAGTTACCATTGTGTAATGTTGCATTACTATTCTCTTGTCAAAGTCATGTATTCACGAAGAAAAAGCCTTTTAAATGCTGGTAGTACATTGATGTCTTCCGGGGAAATATATGAGCTACACGGAAAAAAACAGCTTTTAGTCCCTTATGTATACCTTCATAAGGGATTAAAAGCTGTTTTTTTTTCCGTCCACATTTACTTATGATAACACGTGAGGAAAATTGAATAGCCTGTCACAAAACCTGGACGTTCACTTGAAAACAGTTAACGTCAAAAGCAAGCCTCTTGAGCGCTAAGAATACAATTTTTCACTAACACCCCGTCATCTCCCCATCCTCCTCTTCATCCTTCAGACGCACTCGTGCAATTACTGCGTGTGTTAAAGTTCACTCGCTCTCACCCCACGCCAATAACTTAGAGATTAGAGTGCTGCTCATTTGTGCCTCAAGGGTTCTTGTCATTTAGTGTAGGTAATATTGGAGTAACAGCCGTAACGTAGTGAAATGGATGCGATAATTAGTAGGCAAAGGATCCCGTAGAAAGACAAGGATGTCAGAAATAAATCCTAACGAAGTTTATTTTAGTATCCTGTGAAACCAATGTTGATTTTGAAATTGTTTGTTGATGGATGAATGTATTAAAAAGATGGAGCGAATTCAATACGGTCTTCTAGTAATTAAAATGAACATATTTACTTCAATAATAAATTTTTGAGTATTTTTACTTTTAAACTATATACCCTTACTTAAATTACACGGACGATGTTCAGTACAACACTTTTCAAAGCAAAAGAAAAAGGAAACCCAGAGCCAAATTACAACAACCAACAGAACAAACTTTTTACTTCACAAAATATAACGAGACGAAAGGGAACTGTGGGTTCAACGAATTGCGAAGCTCAAGGGAATAGACGCGACGTCTAGACTTAAGAAAAATGGAGCAAAGAGGAAAAAACACCTGGAGCAAGATATATGAAAGGAAGAATATTTGAGACAGCTAAATAGCGGTATCTATACGCAAAATAATAGAACATCCAAAAAAATTACAATATTTTACAAAAGTTTTTCCGAAACGTTGAGTTAACAAATTCCGAGTGGTAGGAACTTTATTATAGGTAGAAAAAACTTACGATTTAAAAGTATGTCAGCATCTACTTAATAAAAAGATTTGATTTGTTTTTTATTTATTTTTCATTTATTAGTATCACTACTATTCAGCCATTTCGAAACGAACACTTCTTTTACCCGATTGCCCAAGAGAAGTATAATGTTTTTCAAGTATATGTACCATGTAGTTTGATTTTTAAGCGACTTCAAAAAAGGAGGAGGTTCTCAATTCGTCGGAATCATTTTTTTTTATGTATGTTCACCGATTACTCGAAGACGCCTGAACCGATTTGGAAAATTCTTTTTTTGTTTAAAAGGGTATACTTCACAGGTGGTCCCATATAAATTGTATCGAAATCGATTCAGCGGTTTTTGAGAAAATCAACAAAAACATAGCAAAATTGGAGTTGTTGCGATTGAAGTCGGTTGTTTTTATTGAACGAAATGACATTTGATAATAGAATAAAAGATTTTAGATTTCAGATTTAGGAGAATACATTTAAGCAGCAGTCGGTTTTATTTTTATTTAACTGTTTAAGTTATAACACTCACGAAAGTTTAATTTATCGATGAAGGCAGTTTGCAGGTAGTTTTCTAAACTGATTGAATACAATTTGGCTTATTATGCTCCGTCCGTAGTAGCACTGTAGGAGTCGCCTGAGTTTATTAATAATGAGTCAGGCGCGGAGTAGTTGCTATGACACTGTTGCTAGGAGCTTTGAGGTGCCGACATACTAGTATATATTCGATTATTTATCGTTTCCTTGTAAAAAAAGGTTTTATATAAAAAAAAATGACAAAAATACAACAAACGATAAAAGCATTACTCTGTCTAAAACATTACTGACTGCACTACCTCACTGTCTATCGTTGCCATGTCACAGCATCCACCCATCTTTCCTTTTCAACACTTGGTACAGCAATTTTATATAGGCAAGACCTAGGTTCTATATGTTGAAGTCTAAAGCGACGACGCGTGTCACCGTTCTAAGAGGCTCTTGCCGAGATCCACATGCCTGTGCACACCCCAAGAGCCCTTGATTAAGAGGCGGCCATCTTGGAACCGAGGTAAAATGCCAGATTAAAAATCTTCCGCTCCGACCGAGGCGCAATCCAAGATGAGGCTGCTTTCTAGTTGAAAAAAGCTGTCTATTAAAACTGTCCGGTTTTCCTCAGAAGACGGTAAGATTTGGCGGGAAAGCTGCGGAAAATGATTCGACGTGCACTCAACGTTTTATGAAGGGATTTGGAATTTGAAGTTGCAGACGTTTCCGAGATGAAATGTGTTCGGTTTTGAGCAAAAAGAATAGCGGAAAGAAAATATGCATTCAGTTTCGAGGGCTTTTATAAGATTTGATATTTTCCTTGAAAGAACTGTCAAGATATGCTGGTTTACTATCATGTTTTTTTGGAGTGCAGCTGTTATTATTGCTTTAGCACTTTGAAACTATGATAAAGGACAATGTCGCTATGCAAATCTAATATCTTTCTAACAGAATACATATCAATAAAAAAAGACTACCAACTACACCATATCGTGAACGTGTGGACCGAACTGACAATTATTTATTAGATACCTTATAAAACGGGAACAAAACTGGACTAGTTCGGTTAGCTTTGTATTGAATATAGTAAAACTAGGTTTGCTACAATTTACCCCGTTCATAATTATCGGACATCAAATTTAAAATTAGCATGAAATCGAAAGTAAACTGCACCAGCAAATCACTGATCTCTGTACAGAAGATGTAACAAAGTTGTTAGTTTAGCACCAAGTTCTTACCCGTAACAATGACTTTACATACTGAAATTATTTACTCTACATACAGTAAGGGTGCTTTTGAAAAATACATTCAGTGTAAAAAATAAAAACACTAATAAAACAAGACTTTCTAGAGAAATATCATTCATTTTACGCTAATAAAACAAAGAAATGCATAAAAGTAAAATTTTAAAAGTTCATAAAGATTAGATTTGCCGAAATACGCTTATTTATGCAAATTTTGTAAACACTCCGTATCATACAAGTTCGTCCTGTCGACAGGTGGATAAGTCAATTTCATGCCAGCGAACCGGAAGGATATGGGCGGATGGTTCCAAGTTGGCTGCAGGCTGCAGTTTGCACTCTCTTATTAGTCTAGCCGCCTATAACCAGTAAGCGCTGTAGGTGGTTTTTGCTACGTGTAGAAGCTAAATTATTCCAATAGAACTACCAGTTTTATTATTTTTACGTTTTTCGGCAAAGAGTGAACCCACGACGTGGCTTGCTAGCCACTTGTGTAGAGTCCAAAAGTCAGCCTAAATGCGAGCAGATTGAAATAATTATTATAATCTATCTATACAATTACGCTATGTTAGACACATTGTCGGATTCCACATAACCGGTCCATGATTATTTTTCTGAATGTCAGATTTATTATTGCACCCATAATAATACATCAAATATAGAAAGTTATACACGTAGAACAATGCATGTGCGTGTATGCAGGAAACAAAGGTCCCAAACCGGAAGTTGGTAGATAAAATTCACTGGCCACACACCGGAATCACCGCCATTTTGTGCAGCCATTACGGTGATGCACCTGACTGAGATAGATCACGCTAGCTGAGGTGCAAATTGGGAAAATGCACAATGCAACCTAGTCATTAACGTCTTTTTACCCAACTGTCCAAGAAGTTGGTAATGTTTTATCATGTATCGAATTGCAGTATTAATGAAATCAACAGCACATCATAACTGTTCACCGTGAATAACAAAAGTAACATGGTGGTTTTAAGTACAATTTTAAAATTAATAACTGAAAATACAATAACCAACATGAGATGACTCTGCATGTTCCTGATTAATGAAACAAGTAATTAAAATTATACTAATTTAACCACCACAGTGTAACCCATATTGCACCTGAGCTCTACAATAAACATCACGTGAAAATTTTAACGTAGGTATCAGAAGAAAGCAATTATTATTGTCGAATATGTAATAAAAATTAATAAAAAGTATATATTTTTATACAATGTGATGTAGTACGCCTAGAAATATATTAGATAATATCAGGGTTCGAAAATATCCGATATTTATAATAAATATCAAAATATCAGATATTTTTGATATATATCCGATATTTTCGATATCTTTGATATTTATAAAAATTACATACTAATTTCGATTTCTTACTTTAATACATGATTTTCGAAATAGCTGAATTTAAAATGTAGGTATATGTTTGATAATTTGAAGATTTTTATTAAAATAACATTCAAATTTTATACTCTGATATGTTTTTTCGAAATAACTGAATCTAAAATGTATATTTTATTTTTGCAAATTTGAAGATAGTTAATTAAACTAAACTCATTTATTTATTATTGTGATAATCATATCTTTATTCTTTGCATTTGGCACATTCATTCGTAAGAAGCAGCTCTTAGAAGCTAGGAAAATATAAATATCAATATTGATATATATCAAGCATAAATATCAATTGATATATATCATGATATATATCCGATATATATCAATTGATATATATCATGCGAACCCTGGATAATATTAATTATCTAGGGTTAATTAACTAGTCGGAAATACCTATTTTAAAAATAATAACTTAGTGGAAACAAACGAATAACTTTCCCAGTAGTCAGTGGCATTTTGTGGTTTGACATTTTTACCGCATCCGCAATATTATTAATTTGTTATCAAGAGAAAATAAAATTCGAATGAAGGCATGATTCCATTCTGAGGCTTACGAGTATGTACAATTTTATCTAGCCCTTACCACAAATTAACTCTACGTGCATGCGAGCACAGAACATCATACACGACCAACATTGAAACAAAACGAAATGATTAAAATTAGATTAAACATTACTGACTATATGATTGTAGAAGAAGAATATACAATAATGGTTTACAATCCCTACTAGAACAGCCATTTACAGTTTTTGATCGGCGGCGGCGGTGGTTACCTATGCAGCCGACGACGGTTGCTTTAAACCCCGTATGTAAATTAAGGCATAATATTCCTGAAATTCACTATGACGGGTGTTGACGTAGCCTGCGTTTTCTCCGATAATTCAATTACGTAATAAACTTTACACGTAAACCAACTGATATTTCAGAACCTAACTGGCCTATAAAGTATCCGCCACTTATATCCTATTAGCATAACATTGCGCTACACGACATTAATATGAATCAACTCGTTCGCGAATGAATTGGACAGGTTGTGCGTTGCATCTGACCATTGGTTCTCAAAATTACGGATTCTCGAATACGCTTATTGCACTGAAAAATCTACAAACATAAATAAGTTCATTTTGGCGCGCATATGTAATATCCGAGTGGTATGAATTAGGTGGATTAAAAAATGCCCTAAAAGTGTACAATGCTATCTGCTTTTTCACACAACGGCAACTTTTTCTATCAGCAACTGGTAAGTCCTATCTATTATATAATATAATAGATAATATTACATCATAATTAATACTTACCAGAAACTCCTAAATATTCTATTTACTCTAATACAAAGTCCCTATCAACTGTCATTTATTTTTAAATAACATTTTTTCTTAAACCCACAGCATGTTCTAAGCAAACTAAAAAGCAACATTCACTCTCTTTTTAAAGGTGTTTCTGCTGGTCTGTCCAATAACATATTATTCTACACACAGATTGGTAAGCACTGACATGTTCAGAAGGACATTTACATAAGCATGCCGGCCACCATTATGTAAATCCGTTATGAACTATGACGTAACGTAAACAGGCACCAAACCTATCCCTATAGGGTCCTCGACCTGACTGTTCTGTGAACATCGCTTCAATCGTTTATAGAGAACACGTTTCTTATGTTTTCTATCATATAAGGTATTTGATTTGCCTTTTACTTTGTAAATGGATGTTTACAGAAATAGTTTTTTCGATTCCGATTGTTTGCAAGAGCGCTAATTGTATAATAAATTAAAGTTGATCGGATATTTATTAACCACACAATATTGCTAGATAGCTTTGTCAAATTAGCTCATCAAATAAACATTATACTACTGTGGTTCACAAGAAAAATATTCTCAACCAAATTTATTTTGCCATTTTCACGAAACTATTTATTTTCAAGAAATTTACAACCATGTTATCTTATTAAGGGTAGATACTCTTACCATACAATTTCACCATTCTACATATGTGATGGATGAATGTGTTGTAGATACATACCTGTAACAAGAAAACAAAAAACATTTTAATTTGATGTTACACCTTCTAGTACTAGAATTATAATTTTCTTCATAACAGAAAAAAATACAAAGTCAATGTCGTTATAGCTATTCGAAAACAAGGCTACAAAAGTACTTTACGCAAATGCACCAAGCCGTATTTAGATCTTAGTCACAAGTAATAAAGGCGAGAAACCACAAGACATGTGTGTCAAAAGTACATAATATAAAATACACCGTACTGGCTTCCGAAGCCAAACATAGAATGCATCATGTAACGCAACGAGCGGTTGCACTCATGCACTTTGCACTCCGGTGCATTTGCTGGAATAGAGGCGATAAACGGGCCTAATCCGTATTATACAACTTTTAATTGGATACGTATGGTACTTAAGTTCTTTGCATTTATATAAATAGGGTGTGAAAACGGAACTTTACCCAGTTTACAGTTGAAACAGTTGTTTAGGTAATATGGTAGGGCTTCTTGCATTTAGTCATCCACAAATAAATCCACATTCAGCTTCCTAAAACTAATAATGTAAGTTTCGAAGGAATAACAACAAAATTTTGTAAGTTTCGAAGGAAGAAACAACTGACAAATCTGTAAGTAGGGTAAAATTGGGGTTTCTGGATCACAATCAATCTGAAAACAAGGAGTTTTAAAAAACTCCTTGTTTTCAGATTAATCGTGCTCCAGAAACCCCAATTTCACCTTTATTATTTTACTTACCTACTCGGAACGAATGTCTATAAATAAATGAAAGTATGTAAAAATACTTAAAAAAAGTTGTGATGTGTTTAGTGTTATTAAGAAAATAAAGGCGCAATCTTTTTCCTGAAGCATGAGATAAATAAAGCATGAAACTTTTGAAACTTCTTGTTTTCAGAATCAATCTGAAAAGGAGTTTTTGAAAACTTAAAGTTTTCAAAAACTTCTTTCTTTCAGATTGATTGTGATCCAGAAACCCCAATTTTACCCTACTTGTGTATCACGCACAATAACTAGCGAACACAAATAAGGTTTTGTATACATAAAAACATAATTAATTTTTGTTTTACTCTATTTTTGACAATAAAATCCCAGCTACAATTACTTCGTGGAAGATTGTTTTTTGATACAAGAACCACTTTAATATATGTATTTTTTAATAAACAGTGAAGTGAAGTATCTAGACCAGAGGAATTGATGTAAAAAAATATAAGAGGCGTTCTTGTGGAGATTCCAGAACTACTCAAAATGCACTGCAGACAACCTGAATACAAGTCGATTCCAATGCATTAGGATTTCCCTTTCATCACAAAATAAAACTAGGATATACTAATTTGTATCGTAAAACACCTCGGAATATTTCAAATGTTTTCCGTAAGTAAACTTACGCATGCGCTGTGTAAACCCAGAAACAGACGATCCGATTGCATATCGGACAACACATCGTTACCATTCGTCACAAGAGACCAGGAATTCCGACAAATTATATAAAGCAAACTTTTGTATAAGGAGCATTGAACGAGAGAAAGTGTGTTTTGTGAAATGGAAGATGGAATTAATACGGCATTTGAAGTGCTAATCCGGGGATAATCTTCAAGAATGACCAGTGGAGAAATTTTTAAGACTATAAAAAGATTATTAGGGATACAACGATAAAAACAAAATTCTGGTGGAGATAAAGAAATCGATCTAATACAGAAAAAAACTATTTGCAATCAGCATCAGAAATAGATAATCACTTTCATTATATTATGATTCAATACAATTCCTAGACGTAAAGTATGATTTAACATGTAATCCTATGATTTTACAGATTAAGCAAAATAAATATATACTTAGTTAGAAAAAAAAATACACTTCTACTTCTACACCTTCAAGAAAAATATGTTTTTTAAGTATCAATCTTTAATTACTCGCGGCACTATTTATTAGGTGCTTACGAAATTTCTTATGAAATTGCAGATTACTTAAAATAGTTCAAAGAGAAAATTAATATAAAACAATTAAGGTTTCAAAACAATTAACTATTTCCTTGCTTGTATTATTAAAGTGCTATCGACATATAGAAATAATGTTTACTATATGCGCGCTCTCTGAATATTTTGAGAGCACAGTGGTGCAGAAGCTATGAAAATGAATTTTTTCGTCACTGAATGTCACCATTTTTTGAGGAAAAAAAAAGGCTTCACTTGCCCCAGCGCGTTCTTCGTTGCCAAATGTATTTTTGAACATATTTCGTATAATATTTCGTGATTTCAGGAATTTTTTTTTGTAGAAAAAAATTACCCATATGACCTCTAAGAAAACGTCAATACAGTATTTAATGAAACCTCACTCAGTCAATTTTACATGAGAGACATGACACTCTATGTAATACATGAAAGACCTTGAATGTAGTCAGAAAATAAATTTAATGGAGGTAATTAATTTTTGGTGTAAAATTATTCTGTTGAACGTTCAAAACTGAAACGGCAATTTCATAGGTAAAAACCTAGAAAGTCACGTATACTTTTGATAGGTATCAGTCTGTTAGACACTGTACTGTTTATTGTATTGTACAATAAATTATATCCCGTGCTAATATGTTTTCTATTCCATACCTCTCAACCACGAATGTAGAATTTAAAGGTAATAGTTGCATTGCCTTTATTTCACTGGTAATAAAGGCAATGCAACTATTACCTTTAAATTCTACATTCGTTATTACAATAAATAAGGACTGACCTTAGCACGTCTCAATACGTTGATCTATAGGAAGTCACGGAGATACAACATTGTACTACATTCTATCGCCAACCAGTTAAGGTTAACAACTTCCTTAAGCCACCAAGCGATGTTGCTATAACTCAATGCCAGTTTGTTTAAGTATCGATCATCACGATATTTCACTTGGTCTATGAAAGTTAAGATACAACAATTTGAAATGTTACAACACTGTAGGTATTTTTGAAATCCTCAAGATATTTGTACTTATGATATTATACCTACATCTATTTCAGATGGTCAAGTAATGCCCGCAGCAACGCTCTTACATCCAGCAATAACGAGTTATAAAATTTTGGAGATATTTGTTAAAACTAACAACAAGGATGTCAAGGATCTAGTTAATTTAATTTTCTTGGCCTTTGTCCAGCAGTGAAGTCTTTCGGCTGATGATGATGAATTTAAAATAATATACAGCATACCGTCAATTAACAGGTTAATTTAAATATTTAACTGCTAATGCAAGATAAATTTACTGACCACAGCTCGATAATTACATTAAAGTTGTGGCAACGGACAAAGCCAGATAAATAAATTAAGCAAAAACCGCTGATTGGCTATTAGTTTGAAATGTAATGTACGGCCCAATTCTTTCTCAATTGGTCCTGCTTATGCCTATGGCTTAAAAAGACGTGAAAACTTCCAGAGAGAAATTTATTAAACTTAAAATTGGTAAAATACTATATAACGAAGTGTATATGTATTTCCTGGGCCCGGCCAGGTCATCGTCGAAAAGTTCCGACAAAATTAAGTGAATGGGATACGGTAATACCAGTAGTAACCTATTAACCTAGAGTTTTGTCGGAGCTTCTGAACGATAAGGCCAGTTATTTCGTGTGCTGCCCAATATGACAATCTGGCTACGACATATACATAGTTATTACCTACAATGTAGTTAGGTCCCACGTGCCAAAGATACTATGGATGATAATAGAAATAACAAAACTTCACTGACATTTTAGAGATTCATTCTAGGAGACAAAAATGTACGACGTATATCAATATTATATTTACATTCGCATTTAAAGATTTATTGCACTAATGCAACGGTAGTTGTAACAAATTTTGATAAGAGTTGCGCACGCGACCTTGGATAGTTTACATTCGAGCCTATAACACTGTAAAACTATTGCAGAATTTGTAACTCTTACGCTACCAAATGAAAAAGTAAACTATCGTATAGTAACTACAGTAGATATCAGACGTCTCTTTAAACTGTACGGTTAATATGGGTTGGTTATTCGTGGTAGTGATTGCAATAGGTGATAAAATCTACAAGTATCAAAACTCTGAGGTCCGATAAGGTGTAATTTACGAACTGTTTAAGACAAAGAGTAATGTGCTGTGAATCATGTTTTGGTGCAATTATTGCAGAGTTTCGATATTCATTGTATGTTCGTTTTTTTTCTTCATCAAAGTAGTTTAGGTAAGTAATACAATACCATGAGCAACGCATCATTTAAATAAATAAAAACATTAGAATGTCGCCGATAATGTAAATAACGAGGAAAAATCTTAGGGATAAGACAGAAGATAGATTATAGGCACGAGGGATGGAAAGTGGATGGAGGACATCATAGAGGGAAAATTGTAATTTCCGATAATTGAAGAAACTATAGTCGGCTTAGATCAAGAATATACTCTTGTTCTGAGATAGTCGGTAGTCCTCTCATCTAAGGCACATTCGCATAGAGAACGAGCTCTCACTTACTATATGGGTATTGTTTTTTCTTTTTAAAAACACGAGTAGATTTTAAAATCTAATTTATGAAATGATGTTCAGAGTATTCGAATCAAAGATAGAGCAATATTCTACTGTAGTTCTTTGTTTACACATAAAATTTCACTTTTTTGCTACAAATTTACCTTATAAGAAATCTGATACACTTGTACAACAACTTCTAAATCTAGTCACAGGATATCCTGCCAGGCTATACAGGGTGATGTTGCGCAAACGCAAGCCTTGCTCCCACGCTTGCTCGCCGGCTCTTTCGTAATCGATCCGCCTTTCAACTATTAGCGATTCTATGTCACTCCTACGGTGCCGTTAATTGTGTATTTAGCTCTTCAGTTAACGTGTTTATGTTAACTATTAACAGACATGCGTAACTTAGTATTCATGGAATAACATAAGATTGATTGATTTGTGTGAATCGATGTACCTGGTCATTTCATGTAATATTTAAATAAATAAATATCCGCGACAAATCACACACCGTCATCTTTATGCTTTTATACCTAAAATATATAAATATTCAAGTATAAATCACACAACTATTATTATTTATTTGATTAATTATATTATTATTATTTATTTATTTAAACTTTCCTATTATGAGAACCAAAATTAAAGTTTTCAGTTGTTATTAGAGCGTGAGATCAACTATAAAAGTTATTCAAAAATTATGACCGGAATCCAAAACATCAAATAAAAAAAACTTCATATTCATTCGCTATTTCGCAGCTAGCTAACCTCACACATTCCTTATACAAAAAGGCGCGCAATATCGGTGACCTACGAAGTACGCCGCCAATATCTCAACTTTACCACAGGTAATATCAGCAGGTGGCAGACCCCAGCCGTTTGGGTTAGCAGGGGTTCTGTGTGACTGCAGGACAGACGAACATTACTCATCATTTGTGTCGATAGATGTTGAGAATAGCTAACGATACAAATATAAGTATAGTAAGCGCAAGAACTGACCTTACCCAACTTAAGTATAAGTTCCTTAGTCCGTATGAAGATACATTATTGCAGATTGAAAATTCACAATAGACCATAAAAGATGAAATGAAATGAACGGTACGGTTAGGAGAGCAATGAAGATTCTGGTTTCGAAAAGCTCGACACAGAAATTAATGGCAGCATAAAATTAAACGATTAATTACACAGCATGTGTAAAGCATTTACTTAAATAAAAAACATTTTGAGTTTGAGTTTGAGAATCAATAAAGCAATCAAATATACTTTATTGCACAAAACATCAAATACATATCAGTGATACTGTACAATTTAGGCGGCCTTATTGCTTAGAGCAAATTCTTCCAGGCAAGCTGAAGAAATTTAATAAATATTTTAAATGTGATAATAAAAGAACCGAAAGTAAAAACAAAAATATCGAGTTAAAAGTCATCAAAGCAACAAAATATTGCAAAACCATAATAACCCAATCTTTGATGTCGCGCAGTCAAGTGAAACATACAGTTTTGTAACTACTAATTAAATGATACCAATAATTAACACGGACTAAAAACATTTAAAACGCGGAAAAGAGAGGAAGCAAACAAAGTATTACAGAACGCCACTAAGTGCAAAACACGATTTGACATTTGACCGTTGCATTATGCGCAAGAGTGTCAGGTGTAGTTCCTACCAGTACATGAAATATTGATTAGTGTAAGATTGGTGTTTAATATAATATTATGTATTTGAAAGATAATACTTAAAATTAAAAATCTATATTTGAATGAGTACAACCCATATATTTGAAATAATATGTTTTCTTCGCAATCCTCTTATTTTGGCGAAAATATAATGTCACCACAAAAAGAATGGACATTTCCGGTAACGATCATTTCGTGAAACACTTCGATGATTTCGATGATGTGATTTCGTGATCAAAGACTTTCAGTCAGTCCTTGCTTCCCTTCAAAAGTGTCCACATCTGTCGTCGAGTGTATAAGTATTCCCTTTACGATCATCTCGCGCCCATTTCAAGGGCCTGAGAGTGGGTATTGAGGGTGGCCGCCGTTGGGTTATAGCACAACACCGACTACTAAGTATAGTAGTAGGTGTTGGTTATAGTCAATGGGTACTTTTGTGGTTGTTTGTTTGTCCTCAGCTACGTTTTCTATTCTTTAAGTGACAATTGTATCATCATCATATAAGCTAAGAAGACAATAAGAATATATTTTAATCCTAACTTATTTGTCTCTAGTCTCTTACCTATCGCGAACCTGATATTTAATTATAATGCATACAGTCTTCATGTAAGCTTCTCTTAATAATCAATTCGCTCAGTGGCCCTCTCATCAATGTACATTTTATATGTAGGAGACAAAATTAATAATTCAATTTTACGACAAAACGGTATTAACAGCACCCTGCGTTAAGGTGGTACCGTATAACGGCCACCTTACCCTACTCGCACGTGTCTTTGACGTCTAGTGCCCTAGAATTAAGGCGCGAAGTACACTCAATCTGAGCAGGTTGATGCATGATAATTTAATATCGACTGTAACGCCAATCATTTTAAGTTCAGATCAGTGTGGGTACCGTCGCGGCGGTTACGTCAAGGCCGAACGCAAAATTCTCGAGATTTCGATGTTTTTATTACTTTTCTTGGCTTTCAAATAAGTTAAAAAAAATCCGTTCAAGATAAATTGAAGGTATTAAAATGGCCGATTTTTGTGTGTTGGTTTCAACATAAACAAATATTGTGTTTCCGAGAGAATTTGCAATTAATGCAAAATACAGGGTTTACAGGATATTTTTTTTCATCAAATTTCTGTGATTTTAATGATTCTGTTCAAGACAATTTGTTTTTTATTATTTCAAGTATATAATATATTTTTTCAATGGTGATAGCTTTAACCATTATTTCAAGAATTTGAATTGAATATTGCGATTTGGCTATACTTAGCGCCTTAATGCCCCAGAATGGATATGAGTTCTCTTCCTACGCTTAATTTTAGAACCGAGTACCGTAAATATTTCATTCACGTTTTACTATCAAATGAAGGGTATAAAATAGGACGTATTACGTTAAGCGTAAGATACGGACTCTAGAAGGTAACTTTATTTATAGATGTACAAATTATACATCTAAAATAATGTTTCGTCAAGTATAATATAGCTATTTGACAAGTAACTCTACCTTACTATTTTAAACGACAATATGTTCTAAAATACCATCAAAACAAGTAGTTATACGAATCAAAAAACCTCACAAAAAGATGGATACAACATAATCTTTACATGAAGTCTAAAATTACTAGTAAAAAGGTTATCCAAACGTAATAGCGAACAGAAAACCGATGATAGCTCTCCAATTTCACGATATCAAAATGGTAAATGATTTTCGTTCTTTAAGCGATATTGTGTGTAACAAGCGTGTAGTTATAATGACAGAAATAATGAAGACAGAACCATCAGAAATATCTAAAATATTGCTGGAAAAGCAATACAAAAAAACAAAAAGATTGAAATGTGGGTGACATTTAAGTACATATTTGAGAATTTTGTCGCTGATACAGAGAGTGTATGTAGGTACCTAGGTAAGTTAAGTACTTTTAGTATGAAATTTTAAGTTTATAGTAAGAATAAGGTTTCTAGTGCCAATGCGCTTCAGTATGCGCATTTAAAAAATATACAAAAATGGACTACATTAATTCACATCGATGGATTGCACATACAGCAAAATATTGCACACGATTAAAATATTGTAGCAAGTGAGACGCGCCCCCGCCTACATAACCGTTCTATCTTGATTTATTTCTGTGGTTACAAGTTACAAGTATCGGTAAAGACTGGCTGTGTGGTTGTAACAAATGGCCTTTCGTTGTTGCAGGAGCTGTCATCAATAGCCGAGACGATAAATTGGTAGATGGAAGTTTGTGCAATGAAATAAGTACCTAGTTAGAGAGTCTTGAAAGAAAAACGATATCAAAATTAAAAGACTGTTCTATCGTAATTAAGTTTGTAGTAATACACAGTTCTGTGGTCCAATAAATAACAGATTTTTAAAATTCATTTTTTTGTATCTAATGCAGTTTATGACGCAAAGAGAAGTCAAAATAATTATTTTTGCCATTCATCATAACAATACATACTCACATAACACAGTAATCGTTAGTATATTAATAATGAAAAATCTACAAGTGTAGTTAGAACATGGATGCAAAAATATCGACAATGAGGTTCGCATAAAATAAGATAACTCCAAAACATAACACACAACTAATACAGTTACTGCAGGTCACGTTATATTTCAATTCAGTCTAATACGTGTTATTTTCACTGTTCCAGTAAAACAAGAGGCTCTGAGAAACAAAACGGACCCTATGACTCTATGACCCCACATCACAATATAACTGCACCATATACCTAGAGAAAGCCGCTTTCACACCAGAAGCGTCGGACAGACAAAGGTTCAAATCTTTTATGTTCACACTGACCCCGAAGACTTAGTAGAATCGTGCAAACAATATGACATGATTAAAATGTCAGATGACAAATGAGTAGCTATGAATATGACTGGCAATAAGTATGCTTTCATTGTAGTCACATGTACAATTTATATTTTGACGATGACCTTGAGATACCTATCTTTTCGTCTTGTCACTGATTGCTGAAATAAGTTAGAAGATTACTACTGAACTAAACTAAAATACGATAATTGGACATATTTTCCAACCATATAATATTCCCATGAGGTATACAGGATGTTATTTTTCCTGCATTCTATACTTGATTCTGAGTAACCCCAAAAATCTCAAACGCACTTTTTTAACACCTTGTAGGACACGTTGGAATGTACAATATTTCCTGAAATGTGAACTTCGGAGTAGTAGTAATTTTGTACTCGGTGGACAAAAAAATTATAAATAAAATATGAGGAAGTACCTAATGGGAAAAAGTGATATTTTTTTTATTTTCTTGATATAACAAAGGTTGTTCCTACTCGTAGGAAATATTTTCATAGAATCAAATGTTTCAGGTAGGTACGTATTCTACAACCACTTTCTCCTCATTTATCCTTCCTCCGGAAGGTACAAGTGTAGCACCAACAAATACTTTTGATGCGATGCAATGACAATGGACGGATGCGCCTGAGTCGTTAGCGTTAAATGATACAGTTATATTCCCTCGGGCATAAAGAAACTATGGACGCCACCGTGAAAATTAAAATATCTATTGTTTCATAGTACTCTGTGCTTTGTCGCTAGTTGTCTCTTACAGTAACATAAATGAGATTTAATACCAAAAGATAGACTTGATGGACACACTACATACGTACGTTTTAAGCAATTTTGCAATTACTTACAATTTACCCTTCACCTGAACAAACACTTTGCCGTCGTCGACCATGTTTTGATATTAGACCCTGAAAAATCAAACTAATATTGCAATAATCTGGTAGTTGGCGATAACGTTGATAATCTTGTAAGTTACTTTTTATAAAATGTAAAAAAAAAAACAATATTTTTTTTCTAAAACAAAATGTTTTTAAATTATTGACCTCCATTAGGCTGCGTACGATTATAACAAAATATTTAAATTTTGTACCTGCAATGAAAATCCAAGCAAGTATGTTTTTCTGCAATTTCCATAAAAGAGTAAACAATATTTCACAATATATTTTTGGGTGTATTTAGTCAAAAATATTTCTTAACTTGCTTTTGAAACCGTCAACTTACTTCCTTGCGGGCTGTAGCGGTATTGACTAGTAGATCTGTAAGATCTACTTCAAACAATACAATTTACTCGACCGCACTATAAACTACAATAGACCACGCTGTGATCTTATTCCCACGTTTTTGTAGTAAAAAAACAGTTATGTTTCCTTTCCGTTGATCTGCATTCTCTCAAGACTTTTTTTGTTGATAAATAGATTTTTTCGAGTTCCCCATACCTTATGATTAAATTATTAGTAATATTTGTAGACTGCAGATGAATGCAGAAAATCTCCAACAGGAAGCTCGGCTTTAGTACTTAGATAAAAATTAAGTATTAAGGGTAAGTTATTCCTGTTCAGGGTCGGTATTGGTATAATCTATAACATGTAATCATAGACTTTCAGCTTTGTCATATTATCATCGTCATGATCATCATAAAAATGCAATAGTTTCGACTACTGTCACGCAAGTGGCGTTTCAGAACAAAAAATTACAAACACAGTTAGTTACACAGGTGTGCCCGATGCTTCCGAAAGGCCAGAAGGTAAACCATCACTAACATTAATGAATTTGCATAACGATAATAATATAGTACACGTGTGATTGTTTGAAATTTTATTTGCATTTGTTACGAAATTGTGGACCTGGCCGTTGTTAGGGAACTCTGAGATTACATTGTAATACATACAAAGCAAGAGCTTAGGTAAATATATGATTTCATTCTGCAGCAAATATTTAATATCCTTTCATCTAAAATGATGTTTCAAGATGATTTTGTATTTTTTTACATAATGTTTGGGATAACATAAACGTTTAAGGTCATAACAATTTGCAACAATCAACTGCACGATTTGAAAAGAAACAAAAAATACACTGTAATCGGATACAAATTCATCAGTCATCACTCGTTTCAGGTAAGAATCAAGCGTATTTATAATATTCATTAGTCATACAACTTGACTATAACAACAATAAGTAAAAATAGATAATTTCAGAATCCATTCTCCCCTATAATTTAAAGAACCAATCAATCAATAACCCAAAAATAGTACAGGAAGCGAGCTTTCAGACCGCACTCTTCACTGCTGACAAAACAGTCGCTGCCGCTGTTGTACTAAATTTGGACCACACAAAGTCACTAATGGATACTATAGAGAATACACAGCTATAGACACATAAAAGTACTTGGAATACACAATAGAAACGCTTACGGAAATGGAAACTGATTATATCAAAAAATCGTTAGATTGATTCCAATAATTCACGCGAAAAATTATACTAAACAAAAAAACACACTTACAAAATGAATAGCAAAAAAAGCATTGCAATTTTTAGAGTATTTGCATTTCTCGCAAAACGAATCATTCATCAAAGTGCTGTAAACATTCATAAAGAACGATTTATAATACGATTTGGTTAAGTAAATTCATTGGAACTGAATGAAATTATCTAATGCAACTTTAGTACACGCAATATGCATCTTCATTTATTTGATCACGTAATAAATGAACTTGCTATACAGTGACTAAGTTTCTCTTTGTACTTGATCTATCAACTCGAATTCTTTGAAGGTTAGAAACAATCACTTGGCCAATGACAGGTTACTAGATACGTGACCCTACAGCCCTCTACTTATTATTAAGCTACTTTGTTCTGCACAATGCCCCTCGACACACTTGATAAAAAAGGTTTAAATAAAACCATAATTTAGATTAGCTATACAATTAAACTTAGTAAGTGACCTTGACGCATTTATATTCATAAAACTATAGTCATGAGCACACGCTACAAATAACTATCATAAACCCAGTAAATGGTAATCACTGAGTCAGGTGAGCAATACTCTTTTCTTTATCAAAGAAAAGGAATCTGACATAACCTGTTAAATTATTAACAAACTGGAGCAACTCCAGTTAATAACAGTCTTTACGGAAGAAATTACTATAAGAAAATGGTACTAAGGTCTTAAAAACGAAACTGACCATTTCGATGACCATTAAACTACAACCCATAATTGATATAAACAATTTCAATGCCCACCTGACTGTAGATTCAAAGGCTTTTAAATAAAGAACATATTGGATTGGTGAGGACGGATCTCGCAGGGCAAATAAAAAACCGGACGGAGTCACGCTCAAGAGCACACGGTCACGGAAAGAGTTAGATAGAAGTCAACAGAACACAGCACAAACAATACGAACGAAACTCAGACGATTCCAATATAGATAGCACAGAAATACACAACTTTTATTCAGACTGACACAAGCAGGAATTAAAATTCTATTCAGCGTTATGTCAAGCTAAATTTTACAAAGTAATCAAGATGCCTTGGCGACGTTATCTATAGGAAGCACTGGGCACTTTCTTAACTCCTTCCCAGAGAGTACTTCCCGGAATACAAAAGACGGAGAAACTCCGAATAATCGGACCGATCTAACAGCTTTCCGATAGAAACGCGCCTCACGCGCTCTCAGCGCTCAATGAGATTTATAATAGTTACCTGACCAATGAAAGCTGATGAAATGAAACTTAGTAAGCACTTCGATTTTGTTATCATTATCACAGACATGTGAACGGTGATCTTATTGAAACCTAAACATTATATGGAAATAAGCCAGACTAAAATTAGTTAATGTATGAACTTATGTTCAGGTAACTAATTTACAATAATATGTATTATAGTTATGCATATTTACAACGAACCTAATTTATTTGAGTAGCGCACAAGTGCCGATATAGTTGTCAGTAGGCATAGCAGCAAACCAGTAAAGTTGTTAAACAGAATTGTTTGCGTTTTATTAAAATTGATTCTATCGCTGAAAATATACAATAGTACATAATAAAATAGCACACACGCAAACATCATAAAGGAATCCCAAAAGTACAAATCAGGCATAAAGATAAATTAATAAATTAAAGAAATTATGTAAAAACAAATATACCAATTAAACTTTGTTAATTTACGAGCGGACAGTTAAACAAAATGCAATGAATAAATTATCTATCAATTTCTTTCTATCTAGTATTGTTTTAATTCATTTTTTTTTTGATAAATCAATCGATAATCCTAAACACGTTAGAGCCGCTATCCAATCCAAGCAATTAGTTAGATAAAGTTTTATCTAAATCTAATAAAGACGCGATTTCAATGACAGGCGAGCCGACTGACGCCATGCAGTTAAATTCACTAGCTAGATAATGGTATTTTTGAGTTACTACCTAACATAAAAATAAAAGCAACTCACAGAGAAAAAACTTCTGCTGCTTTCGTATAATAGAGAATCGTAATTCTACCAACATAACTGTCCATACCCCGAAAAAAGAAAAAGGACAAACCCCAAAATGTCATTGCAGCTTCATACCAGTCTTACAAGCCGATTTCTGATGCCAATACACTCTGATTTTCGAGTGAAACAATCTCAAAAATACACCTCCAGAGGGTAACGCACCCCTCAAGTTCAGACCCCCAGGCGCCGTCGCGACACACACATTCAAACAACCCCTAACAACATTAGTACTATTGTATACGCTGCTGACATTACAGACTAACTTCACGAAGGGATGGCTACGGACAGAATTTTTGAATTGATTTGCGAGACAGGAAACACTGAGGATTTGTCTTCGATGTTGTGAGTAAATTAAAACACGATACCAATGTTCTGTGTGAAGTATTTGACAATGTTGATAGTATTGCTATTGTTTACCAAAACAAAGTAAACTGATCAAAACACACGTGAATGTAAACAGAATGTGAACGATATGACTGCGGGTTGAATTGTAAACTAAATATCGTATGTGTTCCAATTTTTAAACACATTAATATGTATATGATAGATAACAGAGTACAAGCAACATGTTTATTGGTACTAAGATATTGATAAAAAGGTTAATATTGGTAGAAGTGAGAATCTAACGCGGCATTAGATCATCAAGTAAACAATAGGTACTTGTATGCAAACGGATCTACTGCTGTAAATATTAGTATAAGTAAGTACTCACATCGGTTATACAATACAAACGCTGTAAGATGCACACCTGACACAGGGAATCAATCAAGAAAACTCATTCTCACGGACACTGCACTTGTAAGGCAAACTTGTGGTTTCCAGTCTAGATCTGACCTGTACACTGTTTACGTTAAATAAGTCTTGTTATCAATGTAAAGATGTATTAAAAACTTTTTAATAGATGATTCTACATTTAAAATATTGCACCGGTATATTGCTCAGCTCTATCGCTGTGTGTAGCACCGTTTTCGGGATATCGATCTGTCCTGGGCGCGCTGCAGCTCCCGGTAGGACCACCGCGTTTTTTAAATCACAGTAACATCTCATTGGATTAATATGAAAAATTCGATTTCAGAATTAATTTTTATTCTGATGTTTGTTTATACGACACGACGCGATCAGCTGTTTACGTCGGAGCGTCATACGCGGTACGTCCACACTGCGGTGCCGCGCGCGACTAACTGATTGCTCGCTGCTCGCTCGCTGCTCGGATCTTCAACTCTTGAAATGGCCCGTTCCGCCAGTGGTATCGTCATGTGGTAGTAGAGCTTCACCTTAGCCGTAAGTACAACTACGCTCGGATGTACCTACTGTGAGCGCGTGTAAACAAACAAACGTGCTTTTCTTGAGTTTGTTTCTCATCTCGTCTTTCAACTTTTCGACTCGATCATGTCTAACTGTACTTTTTGTACTGGTTGTTAGCTTGAACACACTTGTAGAGAAGATAACGTGGTATGTTGGATCTAACAGGTACTAAACAAATAGGAAAGGTAAAATTTCGTCACCCGCCTAGCCGTAGAAGTTAATAACGTAACGGACTATTGTGACAGATGACTAAGGGGACAATACAAACAATGATGAAATCTCACAACAATTTTTGTTGTAATTTAACCCCCGTTACTACATTTTTACGTACACTATACAGGGTGACAGGCGTATACCTGCAAACCTCTTCATTGGTGATTCTAATTATAACACTGAACAACTTTTGTTCTTTAAGTTTGTTTAAATCGTTAAATGTTTTTTGGACTTTTAATACAAATCGAGTGTGGCTTATGTATGAGCCAAGTTAGAATGGAAAGTACATATGTTTTTTTTTGCGATTTCACCGAAGTTGTACAAATGAAGTTGTTCACTTTCATGAGTAGAGTCACCTCACCAGTTATAGAGGTTTGCAGGTAATTCAGATACCCTGTAAGTAAATAGACATATTACAGAAAGGCAATTGAAGTTCTAGGTTTTTATAAATTCTCAAAATCATAAATTATATCTTTGTTGGAATTTCAGTATCCTGTGACACCGAAGCGACACTAACTACATATTGTGAATATTGTGATACACTAGAAAAATAATTACATTCAATGATCCATTGAAATAGGAAGATGTTCTCAAGTGCACGCATTCTCAGCGTTCAAGAATAGTTCATACATATTACATAACCATTATCATAACGCTACAGCTCGGAACAAAAGGGAGCATTGAAAAGCTTAAGCAGTATAGATATAGAACACAGAATAAACAATGAAGATGTATACAAAGGTTATCAATACGTTATAGTATATCCTATGGATGCCATTATTTGCAAGACTACAAAAAAAAACTGTACGCGCCTTATTAATTTATTATGGTGCTCTGAGCAACAAAAACTGAATTCGTAGCCTTTTTACACGTAATTTTTCAAATACAATATTATTTTTAAGTTTTCTGTATTATGTTGGAAATATGAAATATGTATATCAATAGGTTTTTTTTCGCCCTTGATCATATAAAGCAAACTTGGTCAAAAGAACTTGCTTTTGGCTATATAAAAGTTAAAAACATAGGAAGTTACAAACAAATCAAAAACAACGTTTTGAAGAACTTCAGGCCGTTCCCAAGTTGAAAGTCTTCATAGCTGAGAGAGAATAAAGGATATATAGGAAATAACCTACATGAATAGTCGAACTGTGGTACTTCTATTGTGCAAATGTAACATCTGCCCGATCTATTCACAAACTGACCTTTAAAATAGACAGAAGACATTACACATTGGGAGAACGCGTGCTTACAAAACGTTAGGAGGAAAGATATCTCTAAAGGTGTCGCATTTATAATGGGACACACAGAGTTACATACACAAGCAGTAAATACACAAGCTGAACATGTTACTAATACAAGAAATGTTCGGGATCTTTGAGGAAGAAAGAGGTAATATTCAAGCAAAACAAAAGTTGATATCCAGTGAGGAATGTAAACTAAATTCTTGTAAATCGAGTTAGAGCAATAGAGCCGTCGTGGGAACGAGCAGGCAACCAACGGTCACGATCGAGTTTTTATCGAAGTTTGAATAAATAGAGCCTGTTGCGTGTCCCATAGATACGGCTATTGACGACTCACCGAGAGTTAAATGGCTATTATTGGCTATGATATTCGGTGAAACGTGTTATTTATGATTTTTTATGGCAAACGTGTATAAAACTCAAGAAGGAGATCATGAAGGAGTGTGTGTCAATGGTTCTAAAGCAGAAGGTAGGCTTACCATACGAATAATTGATGCAATGTTGCAATGTACTCTCAAGTCTGTTCAATATTTAAACCAGATACATACCTGAAACAAGAAACAGAACATTAACTATACGTACAGAAGCAAAAGCAATAAAATTCTTATTAAAGAATAGCAAAACAAGCGTAGTATACAAACATTTGAATCTAATCAGTAACATTAACCTAAATCCCAAATGATTACTCATAATAGATTGCGTATGAAGTCAGAACGAAATCAGTCCACCGTGGTACCACCACCGCTTTACGCTTTTCACATCTATGTTGAAACGAAACCGAGAATCACACAATTTATAACTAACATCCAAATCCAAATGGCATTTATGTAGAAGAACATAAAGCTGATGGTGTTAAATCATCTACCGAGTTACCTGACGTAACGCCACCGAATTCAGTTGCGGTTCACTGCTACCATGGTTCGAACAGTAGGCGCTACTTTCCTTTGGGCGGATGTGCAAAAACCTCGCCGCTATTCGTCACGGTATTGACAGCAGAAACACTTTTTTCATATTACGACAATTCCTTGTAATTTAAACTTTTGCTTTAAAATTTTGCTCGAGGTAAGAATTACATCTCAAACAAGAATCTCGCCAAATCAAATATAGTGTCTTCGTTACACGAGCTTGCTGACTAGACAAAAGCCATCTGTGGTGAATCTAAATGCAAATTCTAAGTGGATTACTTGCAACGAAGGAACACGGGATAAGGAACGTGATCTTGCAAATTATCGGACCACAGGGAGAAGCGGGTGTTGGAGATGCAGCCGTAAAGTTGGTCTAGACAAAGTCTAGACGGTTTCATTCGCAGGGTACGAAAGACGGAAGTTTACGATTGTAAGCCAGATCGATAAAGTTTCTGACAGCCATCTGCAGTTAGCAATGAGACGATATTATTTACTTTAAGGGGAAAAGAGCACAAAACAAAATGTTAAATTTTTAATCAAAATTTTATTAGTATCTATTATAAAGATATGAAATAAAAGCAAACTTTCAAAATGTTCACATATTTTCGAGAATTAATTAATCTTTGCTGTACAAATTATAGCCTTTAGCTAATGGAGACCAATTCATTTTATATCTAAGAAAGAATGAAAGATAAGAATAAGAATATACACCTACAAAGTGAAATATCTCAGTATTGCGTAATCACATAAAACACTGATAAGAATTGGGAGTAAAAAAATTGAATTTTCCTCAATTGCAAGACAAGCATTTAAACATCAGGAAAGCAACTCACACTTGTAGGTTGCATTTTAAATGCTACAGCAGGGAGCTAACGAGTCTAGCTAGCTAGACGCGATAATTGGATCGGCCAAGTGCTCTCACTGGCCATGTCTGTGTTACGTCTGCAATCCCATAGGTCATTACTCAAGGTGTCTGGTAACCCTTAGGGTATGAAAATGCATTTGTACTTATCCGTGCAGTATGGACCAGATGTAAACATTTAGAAGATAGGTAATTGCTTTTTGATTGCTTACTTGCTACGCAGGTAAGTTTTAATTCCACATTTTTATAGTTTATTCGAGTCGTTTTGTCTGTGTCTTGTGTGTTTGCAGTGTATCTCGTTTGTGACAAGCTTATACCGTTATGTGAATTAGGTTAAACATTTTAAGCTTCTCCAAAGATAGCTATTGTCGTGTTCTCAAAATAGCTGCCAGGAACGCAGTGCATGTCTCAAACCGTGCATTATTTACTACTTCGCTTCCAGTATGTGGTTCAACGGACGTAACGGAAAAAAATCACCTCAGGTCGATTTCTCATAGGTTTTCTTCGAAAGCTTCGTGTACATAAAATCCTACTGAGACGTCTATAGTCATCACTTCTTCATCGTGCGTAAGTTGGTCAGGAAAGTTCTTCAGTTTCCTGACGTATCAAAATGAACAACTTTTTTTGCACGACTTTGTTGAAAGCTTGGGCTTCCTAAACAAATTGCTCAGTTTCATCCAGCTCTAGTGAGAAATTGGGAACACTGCTACAATTTTCTGTTACACTTTGTATAAACTCCCCCTGCTAGTTGATCGCGTCTTCATATGTTGTGCGTGTGCGTTATGGTGGTTACAAGTGCTATGATTCAATATCGCATATGTATTATATTATGTAATATTCACGATAAGGGTACGCAATAATGAAACAATCAATGCAACATTACTTTAAGTTATGATTAAGATAAGATTGGAGTGTATTATGTATGTTGATTTAATCATATTTCTTAGAAAATTGCGTTGATACACGAAATAAGTAAATCATAATATTAAAATCATAATATCATAATATTAAAAATGTTTAGACGTTTGAGTAGCTATACTGTAGATTTAGGGCTTTTTATGTAATACTGCAAAAATTATATTGTAATGTAATTGAATTGAACAATAGACTAACGGTTTCATCACAATACAAGTCTAAATAAAAATCCAAAGTTCCTCGCCGTATATTCAACCTAAATAACAGTACTAAACTAACCATCTATCACTTGGTAGTTTAAAGCTGAGCTACAAAACAAATTAGCTTTAATTTTGAAGCTGTTACCGAAGCACGAGCTGCCGCGAGGCTCTAACCTCTCAGCGTTTTTTCCACTGTGCTCCAAAGCTTTTGAAACATGGAAAACTACTTGAGCCGAGTATTGAACATTCTTATTTCAACTTGGGGTAAGTGTATCTGTTATAAAGGATCCTGTCTCCTTTCCAATTACACTTTGAAAGCGCTTAAACCAAAAACGGTTGAAAAAATAGGAACCTTCCGTATACGCCTATATGGTTGCATATATTTATCTAACGCTAAAAAAGCGCACAATAAATTTCGAGTGTAAAGTGGAATAACCCACTCTCTCGCCTTTGTGTCTTGCTCTGTTAACCGATGCTTCCGTCTTTTAACCTTTGACTTTTTTTATTAAGTCGTTAACTCTCAGTTTCAGGTCAATCTTATGTTTTTGACACCGCAATCCGGTTTTAATTCGACCTTAGAAATCCCCGGTCTCCAAGAACTGCCTCTATATACATTAGGTACATTAACTTTGATTTTAGTAAATGTTATCGATAGCTATGCCAATATATTATGCGATAAACTTTCTTCTAAAATGTTAACACAACACAGTTTTGTCAAACGTTATCCTATCTGACCTGCGGGTTAAATTTTGCATTACTATGTACTTATTGAAATTTTAATTGGACTTTCACAAGATCGTAAATTTCCTTTTAAATGCAAAATATTGACTTTGTTATGTCAAGCTTTCTATAAGTTTCATTTTTAAATTAGAAAATAAATTGTATGGCTTCCTACGCTGTGCATACTTTCTCGCGTAACCTTTCTCGTCTGGCAAGCATCCACGTCAGGAATCGCAGGATTGTCATTACATTCTATAAATTTGTCATGTATGCATGCGCCTAATCTTGATATAAACAGACATTAACGACAAAAACGAAATGTGTTAATTCGATTATCGAAGAATCAGAAGCAGCAGTAAGTACCACATATTACAATTCTTTTGCTATATCTACGGAAGCAGAATTAGGTGGATTGTAAATCCTCAGCGGAATCTTAAAGTACAATGAACGTGTACCACGCCGTTGCAAGGTTTTTAAGTCAGGAATATAGCGTATAGATTCGGCTCAAGAGCCCTGCCTGATTTATTTAATTTCCTTCCAATAAACTTAAGCCTTCTTAATCTTTAGATACCCCTCAACCGATACTGATAAATATAAAGCGTATCGTGCATATGTTTCTGGGCCACTCGTGCGCATAGGCGAGGCGGCACGTACAAAGCTGCGCTATTGTATGCTATTGCGCAACGAATAATTGCGGGAGACAGAAATACGCGTGCGCCAGCACACTCCATAACTATAGCGCAGTTAGAAGCCTATTATGTGAAGTCGAAATTTTGAGTGTGAAAATTATGATCACGTAAACAGATATCTGGGACACAGGTAAAAACCAGTTTTCTGGGACAGAGGTATAAACTAGTTTTCTGAAACAAAGAAAATTTGGGACGGAATTAACATACTTACAGACAAAACAAACCTTGTATGTGTGTAAATAGTAAAATAATGATTCTGCTGTATCACTTATGCATAAGACAAAAATCCATCAAAATAAGTAAATTAATTTATACAGCATGTAGCATGCCAATACGCGTGACTGCCAACTGGCCGGTAAGCTATTATTAGACAAAATAACTATCGATTCAAAAAGAAGAATAAGGATGTAACGAAATAGTCATATGATCAGTTTACAACTGCGGTTTCTACTTATCATAGATACACAAATTCTGTTTAAGACTTTTCTAGAAAAATAAAAAATAGCCCAAACGACGGTCAGTTAGTGTGAAGAGCCCAAACAATATTTGCGATCTCAACCAGAAAAAAAAGCTGTTCAGTATGTAGAAGTCCCAGCAGTTAAAAATACTACACCTAGTCGTATTATTGTAACACCTTATACAGGGTGTAAGAGAAAGGTGTGATAATACTTCAAGGTTGGCTTTTACCCATCAAACTGAACAACTTTTGTTCTACAACTTTGTTGAAATCGCAAAGAAATTTTCGGACTTTTCATACAAACTTGGTTCGCCAGCTGATCGATGTGTATGAAAAGTCCAAAAAAAAATTTGCGATTTGAACAAAGTTGTAGAACAAAAGTTGTTCAGTTTGATGGGTAAAAGCCAACCTTGGAGTATTATCACACCTTTCTGTTACACCCTGTATATACTCCTCTCGTTACAAATTAGGCTTATTACTCAAATTCTTAAGAGAATAACTCAAGGGAAACATTGTTTAAGAGTACAATGCATTGTAATAGGTATACAAGAGAAGAAGAGCATTTGAATTAAGATGAGATGAGAGTACCTTGGAAGCCCATTAGCAATTTGTTTACTATACCTACATGACGCTAATTCTGATGGTCAATGGTTTCTCAGGATATTTCACCAGTCTAGAAGACTGCCTTCATCTATCTTTTATTACTCTAGTGAGAACTGAGAATGCATAATAAGTATTATGTATTTAATTTTAAAACTAATTCTTTATCTAACTTAACAAATAAAAAATTCACAATTAAAAGGTACACACAATGTATCAAGCAAGACCACTACCACAAACTTTGACAGCGTATTCAACTCATGAAACTGAACAACTTTTCCTATGGTTATACTGAATTTACACAGTATAGGTTAGACTGAATTTGCAAAATAATTTTGAAACTGATCGGTCAATCAGCCAATTTTTTATGGAAAATCAATAATTTGTTTTTGCGAATTTAGTATGGGTTCCTCGAGAAAAGTTGTTCGTTTTATGACTGGAATGCACCGTTTAAGTTTCCTTACAAGTCTTTTTTACACCCTGTATATTTCAATCACAAGCTCGGTACTCAGTACTTAAAGCTAAAAATAAACTCGTTAATTTTTATGCTGTTTATGACACCACTATGCTGCCGTGCTTACGATAAAAGCAGTAAGTATATTTTAAAAAGCAGTAACTTCATCCATTTCGTCATTTAATAATGTAAAAACTAATAAATAAGACAATTAAATGATAATGCAGTTTAAAAATACTGAATCTTAGCTACACATTTCAAAAATTGCATTTAAAATAATCTAAGGAAACAATTTGGAAAATACAAAAATGTGACGATAACTAGAAAGTGTGTTTCACAGACTTACTGCTCTTATCGTAAGCACGGCAGTATGGCAAAAGGCGTATCACTAAAATAGAATGTAATTTGAGATTATCAACCTGTATTGTAGATAACACGGATTACAAGGCTGAGTATGAGTCATGCGATGCGGGATATACGCAAGTGAAAGCTCGTTCTGACGTCGATGTGTCATTCATTACCATTAGCGTGGCTTTACTGGCTTTCTGGTCCAGGATTCAATCTCATTATGTCTCGAGTAGATGGAGGTGACGTCGGTTCGTCAGTTTGTTAATGGCAACTTAGATTGGAGTAGGTTGTAAATAAATGTTTAGTAGTCTTCAGCTTTAGCATTTTTTTTTTATGGTTTGGTCATATATGCGTGTAATTTATTTCTTTAGTAGAGGTACACAGCGTGGGTGGAAATTGAAATTAAAAAAGAAATACAGAATTAGTCCACTGTCGTATATAGTATAACGATTTACTGTGGGTACAAAGTATGCCATATTTTTTTGTTCAAAATACATATCAAGGAAATAAAATAGATACTATTTATACAAACAAATCTTAGTATCGTAAGTAAATACCTATAGGTAGACTCTAACAAGATTTCCAAAGAGCTAACTTTGTGAAGCCTTTATTGGTAGTTAATTTAGTTATAGCATTTGAGTAAAAGGCAAACCACAATACGTGAATGCCAGAAGCATCTATTACATATTCAGAAACCACGATTGCTGAAGCTTCGCACACATTTATAAGTAAGTAAGAAGGTAATCCTTGAGACTAGAAACAAAACGCAGCCTTTGTAAATGGCAAGTTGATTTGTTGGCATCGCGAATCTTATGAAACTAATGCATTCATTGTGCATTGTGGTTGAACTAAACGCAGCGAGCGAGCATCTAACTATAACGCGCGTACTTGACCTACTTAGGTTGCATTAACTTCTCGTTCACTGGCAGATTGTAAACCTAGTTCTGTTGTGATTTGTCGGAATCTGTTTAGATTACTGACTTACTGAGGTTTGTGATCTTCCATTAGTGTACTGCAGTCTTCAGGACTTCAGTTAACAAAAATGCGTTACAGCTATTGAAATTATTCTGTAAGACTATCAGTGTATGTACATACATAGAAATTAATATGATACTGTATTAATATTGGGAAATATAGGAACTTGTGAGTGTAAATAATATTCTATTTTGATTGTTGAAATCTGAAACATGTAAATATATTTTATCTACAAATTAAGGTACAATCTACTTTAACACTGAGAATTTTAAAACAGTGAATATGTGATAATAGCAGTGAAAACGGATATTTTTATAACAGACATAAATACATATCTATACACAAAACAAGCAAAGATTGGTTGCAAAAACACAACAGACCTATTAAAATGTATGCCGATTACTACATTCCAAAAATATTGTCTCACAAGGAACAATCGATAGAATAGTTGTCACTTGATGTATTGAATTGTGTGATTGAATACAAATAGCCCAAATGCAACAAAAAGAACATTTTTTTTCCTCTGTAACACCATTTATAATGAAGGTTCAATCTGAGGGTGTTTTGTGAAAAGTTAAAACCCAAATTAGGGTCTTCGAAGCACACGTTTAACCAATATATCATATTAAATCACGTACAATAATCAAAAGCTGAGCTGAAGTTTTCCAAAGTAAAGATAATTTTATTTAACATCGTTTAAGAGATAAATTTATGCTATTATCAACTTTAAACAGTACCTACTCAAAATAATTAAATATACTAACATACATTTTGTTAGAAAGACACCAATATTGTAGCTGCCATAATGTTGAAAATGCTACTACAGTTGAATCAACTCTAGGTCCAGTCCAGTCTCACGACAAATATTGCAGGCACGTCCTATGTTTTCACTGCGATGCGATTCCGAGATCGAAAGTGGTTGTTTTAATTTGACTTCGCAAGAGTCGCTTCGCTGCAGTTAAACTTACGAACCATAATATTTTGTACATATAGTAGCGCTGATAGTAATTAGTCATTTAATCAATAAATAGAATGAGATATTTAATGTTAATAACATAAGGATAAGGACCTTTAAGCTTCATGAAACTTTTACGTTCGTCTCTCTCTCTCTCTTATCGTATATGGCACGCGTTCGTTATGATAAAGGCGTTCACATAATCTCACAACAAGCAGTTAGAGTATCTATTTTTAAGTGCTACCTTTGTGAAAGAGAAATAAACGAATATTATTAGAGTTCGTTAAAATAAAACACGCTTAAGATAATGCGTGTTACCGCACAGTATTATAAATATTATATCTTAAGAGCATTTGTTCACACTAAAATAGCCAGTCAGCGTGTGTCACTGATGTCAGTGACTTGACCCATATGGTCCTTGGCCAGACCAGACCATAAGAATTTCCAGATTCGTCACAATTATGCTGGAAATTGTTGAATTACAATGCTCTAATTAGGCTTCCCGCACAGCACAAAGAAAGAACAAAACCGACATGACCATATATGGAAATCATGAAGAAATCTCACATGCGCCAAGTCATATTGTTCTCTCATGCAATTCTGGGTCTTATGTAACGTACGTTAGATTGACATTCAAAAGGCCGGAAGCGAGCAGTGGCATAGTTTGCGAAATGACTAGGAAGAGATTACAAGCGTAAGTATATGGCGAAATATTACGAGTTTACGAGGTCAAGGATAATTGAGTGGGTTTGTATTTTTTAAATTTAATACTGCGGCAAACGAGCAGACGGTTCACCTGATGGTAAGCGATTACCGCCGCCCATAGACACCCGCAACACCGGAGGAGTCACAAGTGCGGTGCGTGCGTTGGTGTTTGTATAGGTCTCAGAATCTCACGAATATAATTTAAAAAACAACAGGAGATATTAATTTGGTAATATCTCCAAATCTAGTAATTACTGCTGATAATTAAAATTCCAACTGTATTAATAACTTGTAAATATGCTGTTCATATAGAGACAAAGACAGAGACAAACAGTATTTAATTTCATTTTTTAATTTTCCTGAAAGTTTAATTTAAACCCATATTTAGCCAAGTACTTTCCAGAAAAAATATTTTCTAAGGTTTAATGACAGTAGCGAAATTAGTGATAATGATAAACTACCTTATGAAGATTTCAAAGTTCGGTTTATACATGCAGTAATTTAATGTCATAATTTATAAAATAGTAGTATTATAAGTAAGATATGACGTCAGTATAATCACTCGAAAGACGTCCACTGCGGGACAAAGGCTGTAATATGGGCAAATTAACGGGGATTTTTATTTTAAAAAATGCTCAAAATACTAAGCACGCACGTTCCTAATTTTAAGAATTATTGTAAATTGCGTTTTTATAATCTATAGTTAAAGCATAGTGATTTTTGAAAACATAATAAATGTTTACAGTCGTCAGTCATCATAACACGATGATCGTTGACTAATAGTAATGGTAGTGGTCTTACACAACCACAAAGAAAACTCAACTTTCATAACAAATAAAACTCGAGCCCTTTCTTTTCAGAGGCAATAAAGCAGAAACCAAAGATTAGTACAATAAGAGACCGCGTTAGTTAATACCTAGATGTCGGTTTTTCTATATTATATTTGTGAGCAGGTCTAGGTAAGAAGATCAAAGGTAGCTTAGTCATTATTTTCTAGGGCGTCTCATAGTGAAGAATTACGCTCGAAGTACTGATATGGCACAGAGTCGCGCTATGATCAATTGGGTAAGATGACGTTGAACGGTGCAGAATTCCAGCTAGTATGATGACAACGCTAACAGCAAAAGGAGATAGATTTCAAACACAACTTTTTCTTAAAAAGCTGAACCAACCCAAAGGACCAAACAACTCAAAAAAAAACACACACACACACACAAAGGTATGCAATATGCATCCAACTCCGTATGTTTCTGTACCAAAACGTAACAGCAAATCGAGAGTTCGCTTTGTCATAGCTATTTAATGCACCGGTACGCCCGATTTCTATCTAATCAGTTAAATCGCAGTCGGTAAGGTAATTGATAGCTTTCCTCACTTCACCTCGGCCTCGGTTAGAAATCATCGCATAACTAGTTATTCTAGTGTATATGTTACTTCTTTACCTACTTTGGCGATGCACGTAGGATGCATGCATGTTTATAATGAGCAAGATTTGAATGTAACAAGCTAAACTTTGTCGATAGACGTTGCTAGTTTAGATAAAGCTGATTTAGAAGTAGGGATATCGTTGTAAAGGAATTTTGAACTGTAAAAAACGGCACAAAGGAAAACCAAGACAGTAGTCGACTCTACCAAAAGGTTAAGAAACGAGATATTGTTAAAAAATATATAAACACCCGGAAATATTTTCGATGGTTTGAGAACGATCGGTCCTTAATGGCACTCCTAGGATAGAGCATGATTTACTGATGTATTACTTTTATCATCCAAATAAACGTTGATTTTAATTTAATGCACAGATTTTGTGCCCTCATATCATTTTTTTTGTTGAGCTTTACATTACATATTTATAGAAAAGTGGCGCCTTTAGCGCTGGAAATTGATAGTACGATTCCTAAATAACCGGGTTACCGCCAAGAGATCGACAATGATAGCTTTGAATGTGTGCAACACGACAATCATAGGTACAAATCATACGTGCAAGTTCCCATAAATAGCTGTTACATCACAATTAAAAAAATAGTACAAAACATCGTTAAAAAGTAGTAATCAAAAGTACGAGGATGCATCGTAGGCATTCTATTTAAAATTCTGCATCATTTTCCCACGCACAATGAAACAATATGCAGCGACATTTGATGCGCACTATCACTCTGTGAACTATTAAGTTTCAGGACGATAAGCACTTTCATATCCAACAACATATCAGCAATATAGCGGTGAAGGATGAACATGAACACGTTATCGTAATTGAGAATCTTGCGTCGCGTTAAAAATTAAAGAGCTGATTGGTTTTCAGCGGCAGCGACGCAAATGGTATTATTTACTTCTTTGATAGGTTTTTGTTTTGTAAAGAGATCCTACATGCAATTATGAGATATAAAAACTCATTACAATAGGGTAGTTGTTATTTATTACAAAAAACATGGTAGCTGACTACTTCTGAATTACTTGTCAAATTAATCCTTTTTTTTATAAACGTTAAATTAAATTTTTAACTAACGTAAAAACAAGTATCACAGAAAAAAATAATCTCTTGAACCAAGACTTCTAGGTTTTCCATATAAAGAAATTCGAAAATATCTTCGCCTAAGAAATAAGATATAATAATAATAATAGTTCTTAGTTATTATTATAGTTCTTTACAATATTGTTCAAGTACTAAATGTCTTGTAACAATATTGTAAAGGTGTCGTTCTAATTGCAAGAAGTCAGTCTATCTTCATCCAAGATAATGCGTTTTCAACAGAGTCATAAAATTCTTGTCACAAAATATTAAATCTTGATTTTTTAGAATTTAACATTTTTGGAACGATAGTGCGACTGTCTTCCAGCAATACCTTTATATTTGAGATTAAGAAATATCAATTGAAAAATTTATTTAGTTATTTTTAAGGCGAAGATACTTTCGACTTTCCTTATATACATATCCAAAACCTAGAAGTCTTGGTTTAAGAGATTATTTTTTTCTGTGTACATACGTAACTGTTTCGTTTTTTTAAGAGTTCATTATTTAACTATAGAAAATTATAATGTCATGGTCATTTTAATGTTACGCTTCATTGATGACACAAAAGCGATAGTTACAGTAATTATACAAGCTTATGCTAATTTAACGAAAATTATTCGTTTAATTTAGTCCAACACAGAGTTACAATCCGTAAGTACGTATATTTCAATAATTTTAATTCGTATCCACCAATCCGGTCTTGGCCCCCGTGTGTGGAGTATGGCCTAACCTTCCAGAGTTATGGGAAGAGACCCATGCCCTTAAAGTGGGGACGTTACGGGTTGTAAACGAATTCGTAAAAGATACATTTATCTGAAAATTAAGAATAAAGTTGAAAAGGCAATTTCAGAAATTGGGTAATAAAACGACACAAAGTGTCTTATTTTTTTTTCTTAAAAATTAACGATTGGTATACCTACTATCAGAAATCTCAGAAGACGCAGTAGCTTCCATAACAAATGGGAGATCACTAAAACTTAAAGTCGTATTTTTTCAATATTTTTCCTATACTTGATTCTGAATAACCCCTTGAAATTTAAAACGCACTTTTTTAACACTTTGTAAGACTATTTTTAGTCTGAGGCTTTTTACATTTAAAAGTAAAACAGTGCACTGACCTGTGCCGCCCTCTAGTGGTGATGTGCCGCACTTCTCGACCGCCACTGCTTTCACCATCACTGCCCGAGCCGGTAGCTTCCATCATATGCGTTGACATCGACTTGCTCACCTAAACAAAATAAGAACATTTTTAAATACAACCGACATAATGAAATTTGACTTTCAGATAGTTAATGCTCCAATAAGCTAACATTCTGAATTTAAATCTATAATTATGAAGACATTCGCACTAGATCCGTGAAGTCAATCTGTAAGGCACCTGTTTAATGCTGAACGTATTTCGCATAAACTTAGTAATCTAATTCACATTTATGAACTGATGACTAGCAAATCATATCTATCTGTTTGCAACCCATATCGCCACGACTCCGCCACGACGCCATGGGTCTCTTCCCATACATAGGAAAGTTTAGGGGTTACACACGGGGGCCAGTTCCGGACTGCTGAGGTAAAAGCCAACCTTGAAGTATTGTCACACACTTCTGTTACACCCTGTATAAGGCCTCTGTGGCTTAACGACTGCCATCTAGTCATAACAACCGGCACCAATTGTTTAACTTGCCGTGCGATGCACGAAAACAGTCAAGATATTTAAATGCCACTACCCGTCCAGGTTATGATTATGTCTGTAGTCAGTTAACCTGCATGATCGACGATTCTGTGATCTGTGATCACGTAAGGCCAAGATAGCCTTAGAAAAATCAGATAAAGAATCTTGATCCATCAGTACAGAAATGCTTTGATATAATTTGGATAATGTGCAACTATCTTCATCAAGAATAGTATTTTTGCCACTAGACTTAATTTTCACCCTTGCATGATATCCGCTCCTCACACTCCATGCAAGTGTTATAGTTTGACGAGTTTATAGACCTCATCATAAAATCATTATCATCTAATACAAGTCAAATAATAAAACAAGACATTACCGGCGGGATATATCTCCTAACAGCCGCTGCCAACTCTTCAATACTCTTCTCCTTTTTAAGAGCAGGCTGTTCCACACCAAAGAACTTATTCTTGGCAGCCTGATTTAACGCGGAAATTTTCAAAAACGGTGGCGGTTGCGGCTCTACAGGTTGTGCCGCGACTTTTTCAGTTGGTCGCCTTAACTTTCCCAGTTGTATAGGTACAGCAGGCACTGCCATAGGTTCATCTAGTTTCTTGACAATTCTTCTATACCTTATAGTGTCTTCTTCTATCTTCTCTTCTGAAGGTTTTCGCGCTAATTTGGCAAGGAAGGGCGCTTTGACCTCAGGATTCTTAGCCTGAGTCAGACGCTCTTTTAATTCATTCGCTCCTGGTAACTGTATTTTCCTGGCGTCGTTTTTGAATGGTTCACGGAGTCTAGTTATGTCAGAGTCGGTTCTGGAGTTTTTGAGTTTGTTGCTCTTGCGTTGGAATCGCCTTGGTTTTGGCCCTGGCAGTTCTTCAGAGCTGTCGGATGAGGAGCAGCTCTTCTCTGAGGATGATATGGAAGCTGAGGATTCGTCGTCGGAGGAACTGTCAATGCCTTCATCTTTGAGACCCTGAAATGAAATAATTAAAGGAAATGTTAGTGATTTTCTGTAACATTTCTATAACACCAACGTTTTGATAGAGCATTACAAGGAAGCAGCAATATATATTTTTTTACCTTTAAGGAGCATATGTTACTCTGTATGTGCCTAAATAGGGGCAAAATAGATATCAAGGGACGTCGACAATCTAACACCAGCGCGGTGAACTTTTATTCCATTATTTAATATCATAAACACTATGAGAGTGAAGAAACATTATAATTTGAGGGTCAGTTTATAGCTTAGTTTATTAGAGACTTTTATCTCCAAAACTGGAAGTGTCTTGAAGGCTGAGATAGAATGCCTTGTAGGGCGTTAATAACTCTATCTAAATCCATCCGCGAGAAGTCAACACGGCGTTCTTACTGAGATTATAAGAGTAGTTTGTTTAGTAGATAGAGGAAACCAACCTCAGAACTCTCGCCTTTAGCCAGGGTCTTCTTGGAAGGCACCACAGTAGCCCCCGTCTTGAGGATGCCCCTGACTTCCGGCGTGATCATGCGCTCGACTCGCTCTGACGGCGAATCATCGTCGTAGTCTGTAATGTCAGAAAAATATTAACAAAATGCCTATCACAGAGAATATGGTTGACCGATTTATCATTGGTAACACCGTAATTTGAGGTAATTGGTTTTGTTTCCTGAAACATGACAGTGTTGTTATATGCTGACGATCGCTTTATTTTTGGGATATGATCTTCTATGGCTAATGGCAAAGGAAAGGGAGTTCAAACAGTATATTTTCTAAGGACAAAAATAGTACCAGTGCATTCAAGCGAATTATATTAAAACATATGAGAATGAGATATCACCAATGATAAATCAAATTTATTAGGAAAATAGCGAAAAAACTGTAAGTATACTAAAGTGATTGAAAAAACAAAATGGTAGTTGCAACGGGTAAACAGATGAAAAACGCAATAATGTTGTTAATAACAAATCAAACAAAGGCCTTGTGATTATTCACTTCACATACTACTTAACAATAATACCCTCGCTGGCTAGCTAAAAAGAGTTTGCTGTACAGTGTGTTAACAAGTGCGTTTGATATTTTAAGGGGTTACTCAGAATCAAGTACAGAATACAGGAAAAATATATATAATTTAAAAAATCCGATCTCCACCTTCTTTTAGTTTCCCATACAAATTCATGATCCACTACTAAGATTTAGCCCCTCAGAATTTCAACGCACTTTTTTACACCCTGTATAGAAGAGAAAGAAGAATACTCGGTGCCAAAATTTTGAATTTCCTTGTTCATAAGATAAATAAATCAGTATGAGATGATAACCCAATGACTAACACTGTGTCTTAAAATAAATATTGCACAACCAAGTCCCTTACTAGTTAAACGTAATGATTTATGAAATCATCAGCCCAGATTAAAAGATGTCATGATTATTTTTATGATACACTCCAATATTCAAGGTTGCATGCTTTAAAAAAACCCCAACAAAGCATTAGATTTAAGTATGTACATAACGTTAATTATACTAAAAAAATTAAACGATTTTAGTACTGAGACTTCCCATTATAAAGTCCGAAAGAAAATGTTCTTTATGGTCCCGTACCAAAAGGTACCAACCAACGGTACACTATTGCTAAGCCTACCCCGCCTCATTTCTATCTTTAACTAACTGGGCTGTAATCTATGTAGACAGTAAACATTTTCATATATAATACGTATTACTATAGGATAGACTCTATCATGCCTAAAATACAGTAGATGCACAGTTTATGAACCATTCCGCTATACGCGTTGCTTTTATTGAATCACTAGTACAATACATAAGTCCGACTGTGGCATCATTAGCAATGAAAATTATCAAAGTGTATCTAGTACTTATCTCGCCTTTATTTCGAGATGGTTCGAACGTACGTAAACCATGGAGGCCTAGTCTTAATTGTAGGATTAGTAGCGAGCCCTAATGTCTGAAATTTAGGGTCAAATATCTTAGGTGAGTATTTAAATAATCCGTCAAAAACTCAAAACGTTTTCTTATTTAACTAGATGCTCTAGGTATTCTTTTAAATCGTTTTTTTTTTGCTATCTAGTGTACAAAGTTCCTTCCACTTGGAACCTGCAAGCAGAAGAAACGTCAATATATGCATTTATGGGACTCAGAATTCTATTTGTAATAACGTAGACACGTCATTTATTTTATCTTGACAAAGTTCAGCTGGTATACATTTTCGCTTTAACGCTTAAATAATATACAAGAAGTAGGTGTAGCTATTTCCGACTACGATAAAGGAAGTCGCTACGACTTTAGTCTGGCTGTTTGGCATGACATGACTTAGCATTTTTACTTTGTATTCTAGAACAAAAGGTGACGATGTCTCAATGACTTGCTATTACACGATTAAAAATAAAATTATACACTACAGTAATACTTACACATCCTTCCAAATGTTAATGGTAGACTTAAATTAATCATGCATTAAACTATTCATCATGCCACATCACATATCTTTTACAAGCAGGAGAATATGCTCACACCTACAAAATGTCAATGAGTTAGTAGCAGACCAGTAAAGCACAAGATAGACAAGCAAAAGAAAGTCTCACAAAAAAAAACTCAAAATAAATAAACAAAACCAGACCTAAGCTTCTAAACTTTGCGTTCTGCCTCATTAGATACTCTAGGGAAGTGTTCTTCGCGCTGGCCGATCGGAACAGTTCCATTTTCAGTTGAAAATCGGGATTACGCGGCACATCGTCGTGGGTCAACGATTGGGTAAGTCTCTCGTTCTGTTCCATGGCCTCCTGAACTTGGCTGGCTAGCACCGGCATCGTCCTCAGACGGGACGTCCTCTGTCCTTTCTCCTCTTTCGGCTTCGGCAGCCCAGCGACCGGAGGTTTGTGCGTCAGTTTTGAGTTGAACATCTTCATTTTCTCCGAGAGCGACATTTTAGCGGGATCGTCCTCGTCTAACTTAGCTGCCACCGTGAGTGTGTGCGTATTTACATTACATTGTGCAGTGTAACGACAGTTCCCGGACATACACATAGTTGAGTAGTCGAGGACATGCAAAAAAGAAACAAAAAGCCGACAATCAAAAGACAGGAAGCGTTTTTCGTTGTTTTTTCTATTTGGGTATTTGTATTTTTTGTAAACGTAGTGCCAATTTACATGCCACTGACTTCACATTATGCCTTGAACAAAATTACAAAAGCCTGGTAAATTAAAAATAATGTGTTGTCTACAACAATTCTATTCTTTTCCTGAAAACATGTATTAAAACCAATTGAATTCACTATACAACTACAAAATGCGAAAAAAAGGCTTACCATCTTCATCTCGGTCTAGAACATTGGCGGTACTCTTGGACTGAGCGAGAGCGAAGGCCTCTCTTTTCTCATTGGCATCGGAGGGAGGGTAGAAAGCTATCGGTTGAGTCTTGAAGCGATCAGCCACTGAAGCACCTTCTTTAGCCTTAGATCTACTATGACGAAGGAGAGGTTTTGGTTGGCCTGGAATTGAAAAATAAGGACAATTTAGAACAAAACGCAACTTAAAGTAATGTTGGCAATCTCTTGCAAATTAACTTAGTCATCTAACTAATGAAAATTACACCAACTATAATCAAATAATTAAGGGAATCGTCTATTTAAGCTGTTACATTTATCCTAGTTCTCCATTCTAATTTAATAACGAATAGGTTTGGAGATTTTTTGTCCGCTAAACAATAATCTAATAAAATTATATACCTAATATAAATGACCAAGGCAATTTACCCTCTTAAAAGGATCAAATTATCTCCCGACCGAATGTTGAATTAAAAGCTCATCTAATTGTACAGATATACCGTTTATTTTGAAATTAGGTACTTCTTATTTCTAAGCCAGGAGAAAATACTAATCTGTTTGCAAACTGAAATCGTTAAACCTGTTGATTTACAATCAAAACATAATGATGGATAACGTTATGGTGGTGAAGTCATGCTGTTTGGGCAAAGCTTAGTCACGCGCAAAAACAGTTTTGTTTTCAGTCAGACACTAAATGGATTATCAGAAAGTCTGCATCAAGAAATTGTGCAAATTTTTCCTTGAAACAATATCGTGATGCTAATTGTGGATTTTGTTTTGTTTTGATTGGTTGTTTGGGTCAAAACAGCATGTCATGCAAGAGTTCTGAGGTTATTTAATTATAATAAAAGGGATACGTACGTAGATTATAAAACTGTTTTACGTATATTATGTGTGCATTTATATGTTCCTATTATATAGGAGCAAAAAAATTGTTTCGATTATGTACACACCTTTAGCTTGCTGCTGTAGCTGCTGCCACATGCTTGCTCTGGCCACCACGCTGTTGCTCTTCACCAGCCCAAGAGCGAATCCACTCTGCTGATCCTCGTCGCTTCCCTGATCTTCCGGACTCTTTACTGCCTCCGTCTCCGTAGATTTTCTTGCTCTCTCCATTGTGATAAGGCCACGCTCAATAGACGAAGATGACCACTCGTTACTGCTACTGTTCGTTGTTTGATTCTCACGTATTTCCTGACTCTCGAGCAAGCCTAGTTCTTCGCCTGGAAAATGTAATACAACGTCTTAGACTGTGCCTCAGTGATATTACAAAACAAGATGTTAGGTATTAAATATTGACTACAAAGAATTTTAAGGCTGCATTACGGATTAGATAATAGAGGGTAAACATAGACAAATTGGTTAATAAGCAGGAAATGACAGCAATCACTTCAGCCAAGCGGGTCTGACAACGAAAACGTGCATTACATTGACCCAAATAGTAGGGCCAAGAGACATCTGCAAGGTTACGCCGTGTTTATTCTCAATTCCGTCCCGATATGAAATGTGGCGCATTCTCCGTTCTAAATTTACCAAACACAACATAAACAAATGGCCAGCAGTGCAGACTAAACCTATTTCCTCCATATGTTTGTCTTTACGACACAACCATTACAGTTAGTTTTGATTACGGACACTAAATAAGTCGAAAGTTTGCGCAACGTATTTCCATTCCTCGTGCGAGTCGTTAAAAATAATTTTATGATGTTATCCAGCGAGACTGATTGAAGATGTCTCTAGGAGAAAGTGCGTAGTGGAAGTCGTTACATACCAGAGTGAGGTCCTGAGTCGCGGGAGGAAGCACGGTTGTAGACGCCGCTGTCGCACGACACGTTCAGACTCCAGTTATCTGCTTCAGCCTGCTGCCTCTCGTCTTCTTCTAGAGCGCGACTATCCTCGTCTAACGCCACTCTAACCTTGTTCACTTCTTGCTCAATTTCGTCCAGCGTCGACTGTCTCCGCTCGGCGTTGGCAGCGATGTTTTCAAAGTCGAGGAACGTGGCCTCGCCGAAACTGTCGTCCTTGGCGCAGCTGCCGTCCAACAGCCCGTTGATGGTCGGAGATTTGGCACTGAAGCCGTTGTCGAACGGTGGAGAATCGAGTGTCTTGGCTAGGTCTGCGAAGGGATCTCTCTGGGATCGCCCCTCAAAGGGGGCCCTGCTGAACAGAGCAGCACCGAACTCGACGGGACGGGTCGGAAAACTACAGGCATTGGGACCGAACGCTTGGAAACTCGCTTGGCCCGGCTCCAAACTGCGAAATGAGAAAAGAAACGTTACTAATGTAGAACGCAGTACATAAGACAGAGATGGCTGCTGTTTCTATACGTCTTCATAAATTACGATGAGTTATGGCACAACATGAGCGATCTGGATAAGCATCGTCGATCTATCGGTTTTAGGAAGTTTGACACCATCGGTAATATAATCTAAATATAAACGTCTGGTCTCGATTCTGAATCTATAGATCGACATCAGTCGCTAAGTGATTTATAGATGAACTTTTAAATGGCATTTATTTTGGGATATTAATTTATAATCTAGACTATCTGGACACGAAGAATCAATACCATTCGCATAATTAAGAGAGCAACTACTGTGCGGAACATGATTTATTGTGATAGATACAGATATTAGTTATATCCTTAATTAATTTTCTATATTAATTAGATATATCCTAAACTCTTAGAAAGTGCCTGACTAAATAGTTACTAACCTATGTTCGTAAATGTTTACCGGAACGTAAATATTGTACAATCAAAAATACACTCGTATCACAAAGATAAGATAAATGCATTCCATTACATAAACCTAATCCATTCCGAACAGACAGAACCATAACGGACCACTGACCTATTAAACTCATCTCCATACCAAGGGATTTACTAATATCATGAGAAGCTGGCGCCGTAGCTGTAATGGTTACGATAACGGAGGGATATACTTTCTTTAAAAGGTGGGATAAGTATACAGAAGAAACGGTTATTTAGAAGAGCCAGTTAAAAAATTAAGAATTAAATTTGCAATTTGAACTGGAAATCGATTAGCTATTGGGTTGGCCGGAAAGTCTTTACAAAAATGAGACTACTTTTAAAACACTAATATTTATTAACACCTTACAGATTAATCTATAATATAATCACCTTCTTGGTCTATTATTTGTCGCCACCTTGTGGGTAGAGAATGTATGCCTCTGTTGTAAAATGAATCAGATTTTGAAGCGAAAAATTCTTGATGGTATGTTTTGACTTCGCTGCGATCATTAAATATTTTCCCTTTTAAACTGTTTCCAAGTGATCTGAATAGATGGTAATCTGATGGGGAAATATCCGGTGAGTAAGGCGGATGAGGTAAAATTTCCCAACCGAGATCCAAATGTTTAGTAACAGTCACTTTCGCTGTATGTACTCTGGCATTATCATGTAAAAATAAAACTTTTCTGTGACCAGGCCGAACGCGTGCAAGTTCATCGCTCAAATGTTGCAGTTGATCACAGTAGTAGGCAGCCGTAATAGTCGTGTTGTCCGATAAAAGTTCAAAATATATAACTCCTTTTACGTCCCACCAAACAGACAACATCACTTTGCGCGAATGTGTATTTTTTACTGGGTGAGATTTTGGGATTTCTTCTTTAGCTACCCATTGCCGCTTCTGGGAGTGATTTACGTAAATCACCCACTTTTCATCGCCAGTGACAATACTGTCCAGCCAACTGAATGTACGACTTCGGGAGAGGAGAAGTGCACAGGTTTCCAAACGTTGATATCGCAACTCTTTTGTTAAACTATGCGGAACCCAAACTTCTAACTTAGAAACTTTTCCGATTTTTGCTAGGTGTTCTTCGATAGTGGAATGAGAACAACCAAGCATGCTGCCCATTTCCCGCGTAGTTAATCTAGGATTAGCTTCTACTAGATTGCGCAGTTCATCGTCATTCACTTCGGACGGTCGGCCTGATCTTGGCCGATCTTCGACGCTGTAGTCTCCAGAAGAAAACCGCTCGAACCAGTTGTAGCAAGTCTTCAGACTCACAACATTCTCTCCGAATGCCTGACATAAACGTTGATGGGCAACGCTTACTTTAGTTCCCAGACGAAACTCGTAAAGTAGACATGTATGAACTTGCACCCGCGAAATTGTACTTTTTTCAGACATGTTGACACGAAGCAAACTGATTTTATACTGACAGCATTCAAGGAAGATCGAGCTATTTATATGCGTATTACAAAAAGTCTAGAACAATCTAGAATTATTCAATTTGTAGGGACCAAATAAATTGTAAGGACTTTCCGGCCAATCCAATAAAACGGCAGAAAAAAGGTTCTCGACAAGTCGAAAGACCATATCTTACACTTAGCTCTGTTTTGCTCAAAGAAGATGTTAATAAGGGAAATCATAGACAATCGTGGACGTATGCCCGGAGTGAAAATGAGTACTTGAAGAGGATCTGTACGACTCAGTCAAAGCTTCGCAGGAATCTTAAGGACGACCGAGCTGATAACGTCCTCTCTGTTATACTAGTCTATTCCTATATGAATGTGACGGAAAGGAATATATGTAAAAGCTAGCATAGGGCACGCTCTGTACTTCATGAGCAGAAATAGTGCTTGACCTAGTGACTGCTGGAGCGATTATTTCCGTCATGACGACGCCAGGCCAGCCGCCGTCGCACACGCATCTCTCGTAACGAGATTAATGCAACTGCAGATAACAACGCTGATTTATTGGGACGATATGTTCTGGACGAAGGAGAACTAACGAGGCGGAAAATTTTGTTGTAACAAGTAGGTTAAGCGCGAAGTATTAATTATTAAAATGTATAAATTAATAAAAATGTATTTTAAAATAAGGAAAGACAGATTAATATTTTTTTAAGTGATGTAAAAGCAGTTACTCCCGAAAACTTCTATTATACTTGCACTCAAAGTAAATTGAAGGGCAGAACAGAAGACCATTTTACAACAGTCTACCCCAAACAACAATACACAGTTAGTGGAATAAAAGGAGCTACAAGAGATCGATTTAGAAAAGTCCGACACTTGACAATCTGAAACTGAGAAGTCTGGGCACTAATACTAGACGAATAGGCAATCATTCACCTTAAAACGCAAACTCAAAATATTTTTTATTTAAGTAGATGCTCTACATATTATTTCAAATCATTTTTTTTTCAACCTATTGCAAATTACAAGGTTGTCTGAAAGAGATTGCTTATACATAGCAATAAGACCGCCTACCTGTACAACCCCATAATTACTTATACTACTTATAAATAACATATTAATTGAGTGTACTAAAAAGTGCAAATAAATAAAAGTCTCTACCAAACGGAACTTGTATTTAATCATTCTCATTTCCAATTAAAAATGAACTTTAAAGATACAAAGAGAATTACATTGTAAACTGCAGATAATTGTCTTGCATTTGGATACATGTATGTATTTATAAAACAAATGTGTTGTCGCCAAATTGCGATGCAAAGTCGATTATTTTAACTAGATTATTGTGACCGATACAATTTGATAAGCGTATTTACGCCAATTCTAAGTTATCTGATTCCTTATATCCTAAGTTGTCTATTCAGACAAGTTTAATAAAAAGTTTTTAAAATAAAGAACTAAATACTGAAAATGAACGAAAAATAAAGAATTCAATTTACTTCATTCATCGAGGTTCAATACTCGTAGTAGTCAGAAGTATTGAGTCTACTGAGACGTTTTCTTCTATCGTTATAATTATCTGTCTCATTCTAATTTTAAATAGTGGATTTTTTATAGTCAAAGCATTAAAGTATGTTAAAAGGCAACAATAACTCCATCGATTTCTTTGACCTCTCTTGCGCACCTATTAATTGGTAGCTACGTTGTATATTCACTTCATGTGCTAACTAAATTATTCACATCACAATGTGTTGCACTACTGACCCTATTTTTTATTATATTAAGCGTGTCGCTAAAATAACGAACAAAAGCCTTTTTCTGTCAATTTAGGCAAAAAAGTGATGTCGAGACTAGATTTGGGTTGTACTACTTACTATTCAGCAAGCATCCTCTTCAAAGACTCCATAATTTTCAAAGTTTTTCAAAGAGAAAATATATAACACAAAAGTAACTGGCTTTCAGAACTAGTTAAAAATACTTCAAAGTTTGCACTCACTCAGTTTGAAATTCAGTTCTTAGCTTTACCACTATGAACACTAAACGTGATTTAAACAGTAACAGCACAAACACAGTTCGATGATGTAAGATGTTCTTCAACACAAAATTAACAAAACACTTGTTTACTAATTCAACGAATTGATAATTTTCATAAAACTACTACCATAACCACTAATACCATTAACCATTAAAGCTAATGTATTTAAAAAATATTTTAAACTTCTTAAGTGCTTTTAATTTAAATAGAGCTGATGGATTCGTGACCACATTTGAAACGGTAATGATTGAAAATTAGCTCACATCCGACATATGAGATTCTATTTGGTGTGTTAGTTAGTTGTTACGAGCGTTATAATATATGATTGAATAGGACAGATGATGAACGAGATCAATGCTCTATCAAGTTGAAGGTCACTGTGTACCAATGTAGGTGTTACAATGACAAGAAAATACAACGATTACTCATACAACACGCGACGAATACTAAATTAGTCTAAAACGAAATTTGATTATAATTCGATAGATCTAAAAGAAACTCATATAATAAATCTACTTTCAATCAGTCAGCAGAGCGACAAGATGTAATAAAAGAACTATGACAAAGAAGTCTTAAGCGACACTAAATCGATTTTAATGAGCAAACAAAAGTACAGTCCCCAACGATGTGAATATGTAAACAACAAGTAACACAACAAAAACGAGAAGTTATTGAATAGATACATTCGATTGCATGACTAGTTTTACATTGCTAAATGGGACTAAAAAGTATGATATTTTTCCAACAAACCATTTTAGCTTCTGTAGGTAATTAATTTGATTTATCTACAGTAAAACTGTTTACAAATCAGCGTTGCAGATTGTACGCAGTAGGTAAGACAGCGAAATCTACAAAACAGAGTGCGCCCACGCCACGCGCGCACCCATCAAAATAGTGGCCGTGTGCCAAAACTACTTCCAAGTTGTAACGTGGAGCAATCACCTCGACGCAGGAAAACCAATATTTTTAAGGCCGGTCAAGCGCAAAAGAATTTTGCTCACTCAGGGCAGCCTATGAACTTTGACTAGTATTGATTCTTGTTAAATGTCCCGGAATAATGGTAAAACAAATATAATTTATTGAAATCAAACAAGATTTAATGGACACATACAATAGGTAGGCAATGAAAATTTGCAAAGTAAAAATTCAAAACTTACCTGGTTGTTACAGATCGCATTTCCTCCACGGTGATTGGCTGAGTCTTGTAGCGCTCCTTATCGCCACGACTTCTTAATCTGGATGTTGACGGCTGATCCTTTGCCAGTGAGTCCTTAGTGAGAGCCTGCTCCATACTCTTTATTCTGGCTGCGATGGAGGGAAAGGATTTCGGTTGGCCGTCGTATCCAGTATCGTCCCTACTCTCGCGTTCCCAGGGCGCACAGTGTCCGTTTTCACAGGTTTCATCCACTTTTAATCTGCGATTGTTTAAAATCGAGAGCAATTCATTATTCACATCACATAAAAGACTTTTCGATCGGGGGTTCGATTTCGGTCGCAAGTTCCTCCGGCGAAGCACTGCGCTCGGGTAGCTCTCTTCCGGGTTAATCGCGAAATTCCCGACCTGCCGCGGTCCAGCCGCCGACAAGTCGTTCGAATCACAACTAAAATTTGCAACACTAATGTTCGCGTCGTTGTCCGCGCAAAAAGAAAGCCGTGGGCGAGGCGATTGGCTACGTTCCCTAGTGAGACTCGAACCTCTCTGCTTCAAAATAGGCCTAACCGTCGTTTCACATTCCGATCCAGAATGGTCAGAGGTTCGCGACCGGAGGAGTGAAGACCTACGTGAGCTTCTGTCGTCTTCGCTCAAATCAAAACTGGAAGTCTGTCCTTCATCACCAGACAATTTTTTTGAAGATTTCAAGATAGGTTTTTTAGGAAGTTCGTATTCATGTTCTTCGTGTTCAATCGACTTTTTCTTCAAGATGGGTCTTGGCGTGTCGGGTGCCAAAACATCAAGACAAGGTCTTTCCTCAGAAAAACTCTTTTTCTTTAATATGGGTCTCACAGTTTCCTTGTCATCGTCGACTATTTCAGCGCCGCCTGCGGCTGCCAATAGTACAGCTTGGGCAATGGAAACATGAGAAGATGTAGTACTGCTACTTGAGCTGGAATTAGATTTACGTTTTAATATTCCATGAGGTTCCGGAGAGCCATGTGACAGATCATCACTCGGGTTTTCTTCTTCACGGCTCATTTTTCTTTTGAGTATGCCTTGGATTCCATCAGGCGATCTGTTCCTGACTACATCTTCTAGAGAGGACCTCCTATTCTTCAAGATTGGCTTGCTTGTATCCGAAGAACCATCATCAGCGAAAGAAACTTCTGGGCTGCAAGATCTCCTTCTTGCTACGTGTGACTCATCTAAACTGCGACGTTTTTTCAATATTCCTTGACGCTTATCAGAGCGACAATTGTTAGCCTCAATCACGCTCGGTGAAAAGGTCACTGGCGGAGAAGCAATAGTTTGATTCGGAGTTTGAGTTAATGTATTCTCATCTAGAATAGATTTCCTCTTCAAAATTGACACGGGCGTATGACTAATACAAGATGATGAAGTATCCGGCCGACGATTTTGACTAGACGTATCATTATTGAGATCAGAAAACATTGCACTTTGCTTTTCAAAGTCAATTAGTCTCTGAGCAGCTGTGTCTATATCTCTTAACCTTTCAGAGACTCCTCTGTTTGGTGTTGGATTTTCAAAAGCAAGGCCGTAATTATACCCATGGCAATTGCTCTTTTCTTCTAATTTTGACGTAAATAATGGTTCATAGCGAGACTCAGATGTTTCTAAATTTACCTTATTACTAGTTAAGTTATTTGACAATTTGTTAACTCTATCTAAAGTCTGTTTAGTCAAAGTAGCTAAGCTGTCCATTTCCTGTGAAAGTCTAGAATTGTGAGGTCTCAGTGTTTCATGTAGTGTAGACATCTTTGTATCTCTTGGTGTTTCTATATCTGCACTAGTTTCAGGTTTCAAATTATGAGAGTTGTTTAGTAAAGTTGAAGGTTTCTTAACATCGCTCGTGTCTCTCGCAGAACTATCTAAACTAGTCAGTCTTTTCTTTGAATAATGATGATTTTCGTTAAAAATTTCAC